>PVIW01000864.1:0-12148 GCA_004026585.1 Noctilio leporinus | reverse complement strand
AAAGGGTGTTATTGCCTGGGAATTAATATTAGATCTGATTTTGAAATAAGCCTAATGATGATGACTTTTGGGGAGTATATATATATATATATATATATATATATATATATATATATTGCTGTATTTGCATAAAGCCCTTTTCTCAGCTTGGCATATAAAAGTTGAAAAGATGAGTTCTGCCCTTGAAATTGTGGTTGGCTTATTTTGGGGCAGACAAGGTCATTGTTCCCATGGACCACAATTAGGGAGGTTAACTTCATGTGCTTTGAAATGTTGCTTTTGAAGTTAAATGACCTTCCAGGTTGAGAAGGCCGTGGGCCAGTCAGTGCTGGGAGGGTCCTGAAGCATCAGCTCTCCAGAGTCTTTGGAGCTTTCCTGGGAGCCTGACTCTGGGCACAGTGGAGTGATTGGCTCTGCATTCATACCTATTCGCAGGCCTTGGTCCCTGTCTGTCTTCTGAGCCATAGCATCACCTCTGATTCTTCTGCACCCCCATCATTATTTGCAGGAAGAAACTATCAGCACACACACAAAACATGGTGTTTTATCCTGCATTCATCTGTTATTGCTATGTAACAGGTTCACATAAATAACAAACATTAATTATCTCAGTGTCTGTGGGTCAGGAATTTGGGAGCACCTTATCTATGTGGTTCTGGCACATGATCTTTCTTGATCCTCATTTTCATCCTTTTTCTTTGCATACAATTTTCACTCTGTTGACAATGCTTTTGCTCTGCCAGCCTTAATCAAGTGGCAAACTCCTATCCATCTTATAAAATCCTTAGTATATAACCCATTATCTTCAATTTTTCCCCTTTCTCTCCCTAGAAATTGGCTTTTATCTTTAGGCTCTCATGACATTTGGACATCCTTCTATTAAAATGAGATCCTCTGGTTTTTTAATGTTTGTGTAAATCTTATCCAGACCTAAATTGTATAATGTGGTTGACTGTAACTATGTGTGGCTATTTCAATATAAATTTAAATTAATTAAAATTAATAAAGTAATAAATTCAGCTCCTCAATCATACAAGCCACATTTACTTAATAAATAAAGTAATAAATTCAGTACAACCACATTTCAAGTGCTTGCTAGTCTTATGTGGCTAGTGGCTGTTGTATTGGACAGTATGAGCAGAGAACCTTTCAATTCATCACAGAAGCTTCTGTTGGATGGTGCTAGTTCAGAGAGTTAGCACTTTCAAATGTGGGGTCCTGTCCTCTTCATCCAAAAAGCATTTTTTATGGTCTAAAGTATTAAGTATTTGACCTGTTCACCTCTGTATTGCTTGGATCTGACCTGGTGTCTGGTTGAATAAACTGGGAGAGTAGTTTCTGAAGTGTTTCAGAAACGTATTTGACATATACTCAGTTTCTACTGTATGTCACATGCTGAGCGTCTGCTCACTGGGACTGAATGAAAAAGAGATAGTGTGGTTGTCAGTATTAATATATTGGCCCAGTCTTTGCAACACCCTTCTTAAGTGTCACATTCTAGTTATTGGGAGATGTAGGTGTAACACAGTGGCCATTGGGAGATGTAGGTACACATTTGTTAGTCCTTTTGCTTTTCTAATACTGGTGTCGCAGTCCCCCTTTCTGCCAGATGATTAAGTGTTTTGCTTCTTCATCCCTACCCAGGTGTGATGGGTGGGGCTGTAGCAGCCATTCTGTGGCTCTGAGATGTTAAGTGAACACACTGAAATGATGGAGCAAATGATGAAGAAAGGTGGGGCATCATGTTGTGGAGTCTCTGCATGAGTCCTGGACTACATTTCTGCAGGTTTCTTGTGTGAGGAAAAAGTACATTCCTGTTATTGAAGGTATTATGATTGGGTTTTATGTTAGTTGCACCAAAATGCAATTCTAACTAACCCAGATGGCATGAGTAAGCTCCCTAATCCCTACTGATATAAAGATAAGAAGGATTCTTCTCCAAAGCTTAGGACCTCCAGCCACTGAGGACACAGCAGCTGAAGGCAGTGACATTTTGAGCAGAGCATCAAATAAAGAATTGGGGACTGGGCCCACTGGGAGCATTGGAACACAGTTATGGCTAGCACAGTGCTCCACCTGGTTGCTTGATTCCCAAAACCTTCCAGGAGATTTTGGAGGTGACATCACTCAAGCTGTTTCCTAAAAGGCACCCAGAGCATCTGCACCCACACTGACAAATAGGACTTGTGAAAAGCACCAAGGGCGACATCAACTCTGGACACTGGACAGTTGCATCTAGTCTGGTGCTGCAGAACCTGGAAATGAGTGGAGAAGGTTCTGGACTGACTTTGGAGTCTTTCTTTTTGCACATTTCTCATATTATATTTTTAACTTAAAGCAGCACTCTACCTCCAAAAAACCCAACTTTATTCTAGCTCAATGTTGTGAAGTTAGTCAATGGATACGGATTCCAAATATAACATTGCTTTTATCTTAACCAGATCTCCTGTGCTTCATATTTTAATGTGTCAGTTAAGTATTTGAGTTCGCCAAAGGAATGCTGTGCAGTGTGCTTATCATCTAGGGGAAGAAATACACTTGTTGATATTGAATGAAATGGGTGAACTTGGCCATAACTATCGAACTCTATTCTTAGCAACACACTGCAGTTTGGTCACTGGCTTGCAAGGCTTTGAACCTTTAATTGGCCCATAACAGCAGAATGACAGCAAGCTAGATTTCAATCACCATACTCATGATTTGCCAGTATTTTGAGCAATAAATTGCTAGCTAATAAATTTCCCGAAGCTTCCTTTGTAAATGCCAGCTAAAGGCCTAAACATTCCGTGTAGATTTAATTACACATTTAGTGTTCCTGTAATTTTAAATTAATTACATGCCAAACAGATTTATGTTCTATGTACTTAATAAACCTTGGTAAGTGCCCTTTTAGCAATCAATTGGTATTTAGGACCCGGTTTGTTTTTTAAAAATAATGGTTCACGTTGCTGGGTCTTGTTGTTCCTTCCATATGTTTGGGTGTTGATAGAATTAGAGGCACCAGATGTTGACGCTGAAACGAAAACAGAGTCACTGGTGGATAGCGGGGCTCGGGGGTGTGGGGCGAGGAAGGGAGATGAGCTCATACTTGGACGTCAGAGAGCCAAACCATCAACTTTCATCAGCAGGTTTGGGTTTTGGCATTTAACGCAGTCCGTGGTGTGGTGGAGAGCAGATGCTGTACTGTAGGAGAGATGCATTGTGGGAGCTTGGGGGTGCAGTGTCCTTACTGTTTCCAAGTGGTTGGTACCCCAATGGCCACTAGGGATTTTATTTTATTGTTTTTTTTTTTTTTTTTTTTTTTCTTAAGGTGTTGCTTCCTATTGTGTTCTTTCTCAGGACAATCCTATTTCCAAGCTCACTGGCAATCTTGATTATATCTATTGAGATTTGACTCAATGCTCGGCACTGTACTAAATGTTCATGAGTCTTATTTTTATGATTTCTGATGACTATCCCCTGTGGTGGAGCACAGCATTTGTGTTTAATAGATGAGGAAACTGAGGGCCAGAGAAGCAAGGATACTGAGGTAATGGTGTGAGTAAATAACACAATACACAGATGTCTATTATACTTAACTAAATTTTTATCTTGAGTTTTTTTCCCTTCCATCCTAGTCTGCTCAAGCTGTTAGAACAACTTGCTATAACCTAGGGGCTTAAACAGCAGGTGTTGGCTCTTTACTCTTCTGGAGGCTGCAAGTCTGAGATCAGGATGCCAGCGAGGCAGTTCTGGGGAGAGCCCTCCTCCCTGCTTGCAAACTGGCCCCCTTCTGGCTGTGTGCTTACATCGAGGGAGAGACACAGGCTCTTGGGATCTCTTCTTCTAAGTGCACTGATCCCATCATGGGGCCCCCCTCACGATCCCCTATAAACCTCATTTTCCCTCAAAGGCCTCATTTCCAAATGCCATCACACTAGGGATTAGGGCTTCAACATATGGTTTGGGGGTAAGGGGACATAATTCAGTCTATAGTACCTCCTGAAATGGCTGATGGTAACTCAGGTTGGGAGGAAAAGCCAGAATCAATGGCTTCTGGACTCTCTCAGACATCCCACTCACAACCATTTCAGCATGTGCTGCAAAGCCAGCCACCTCTCAGGGAGGAAACACCCACTGCATTTCCTCAGAGCCTGGAGGAGAAATCCTCCTTTAGAGCAGAACTGGAAGAGGTGGGCTCTGCCCTCTGTGTGGGAAGATAAAAGTTGATCGGTTCAGGAATAGAGAGGCAGGTCGGGGTGCCGAGACAAGGGCAGCAGTGAAATGAAAAAGCAGCTCCTGAGGGTGGGAGTGGAATTCAACATGAAACAGCAGTGTAAGTTCTCCCTCTGTAGTGCCAGCACCTGATTTCTGTTGCTGCCAGGGGTCAGGGAGGCCAGTTGACAAGTGTGGGGTAAGGGATGCTGCACGGTCTAAAGGCATTCTTTTTTGTTTTGGGTGGGTCACTTAGGCAGATCGCACAGACCTGAGATTCGTGCTCTGCCTCCTGCAGAAAGATGCACAAAGCAGCAGTGCCTGCCTCTGACCACCTCCAGCCTCCTGTGATGGCAAGTTCAAAGCTGAACTCTGTTAAATGGAGAAACTTACTGTCTTTCCCTGCATTCTCTCTTCATCTGGGAACGTCCTCGGGCCTGTGAAATTAAGCAGTAACAGAGCATGCAGCATCATTATTGCAAGATAATTGACTATGTACCCCGAGTGAAACAAAGGTGGTTATAGAACAGTAAAGTCAATTATCATTTATTAATGGCAGTTACAGAGCATAGCAGAGCCATTTATAAATTGAATTTTTAAATTGAACAGCTTTCTATTTTTAAAGGCAGGAGGCAGATGGAAGGAATAAAGCATGTGACCTTTAGCTGGTGACATAGTGGCCATGTTTTTGGAGATTCTTTCTTAAATGAATTCTTTATTAGGTCACCTTGCTGATGCACCTTGTTGCTTGAAAGAAGGTGGCTCAATGCACCATTCTCTCCAAAATGATTTCAGTGAATGGCCACAGCAAGCATTAGTGTCTGGATGTAGCCACAGTGTGCATTTTATCCACACCCACATGTGTGTCTTTAATCATGTAAGGGTATGTGTAGAAATACATGAAAAGAGACATAAAAATCCAGGGGGAAGGCCAGGGAAGTGTGAGCTAACTTTATGAGACTCTCTCATCACAAAGAGTGCCATTTTAACTGGCACTGAAATGGAAAGGGAGAGATTGCTGGAAAATAAGGGAAAAGATCAGTCATCTCAGAGCTGTGCTTTATCAGAGGACGGCTTAGGCTTTGCTATCTTTTCAAGACATTTTTATCTTAAATGCAAGAATGTTTAACTTGACATCACCGATTACCACCATCATGTAACTTATGGTAGGCTGAATGAGTTTCTTCAATACTTTTTCCTTGAGGAGGAAAAAGCTCCTTTATAACAGTTGGAATAAGTGAGTGGATTAATAAGGTAACATCTGTGAGTTTGAAACCGTTTTGGCTTTTTCCATTCATTCGTGTTGTTGGCACACACCTCAATGGTTGTGGGAGATCTTGTTACTTCCATGATTTCATAACTCACGAGACTCTTGTTAATTTATGTTCCAAGTCACACATTCACCGACATGGTACCTCATGCGCTGAGCCAAGAGTAAAGGTGACCTCCAGGGTTTATTGTTTTGCTTGCGGTGTTTTGTTTTTTATCACCACGTGACTCATCTGGTTCCCCCTAAAATTGCTATTCTTGACAGAACTGCTTGAAAGACACAAAGCTGAGTGTCGTGCCCCCTCTCACCCTGCTGGAGTAGTTATTCACAGCTATTTGTAGGCAGCACAAATCATTTTGCTATTTCACCCCCTTTCCCCAAACATTCTTTCTTTACCCTGATATTTAGGGCCCAGGGAGGTTTGATGCTTTACATAGATGCTGCCTCATGCTTGATAAACACAATGGGCGATTGCACAGCTAAAATTCCCGCAGACCGTCTTCTCTGCAATGATTCCTTCCTGTCAGCTCCTTCCCTCCACTATGAAATCAGCAACGGGCCTTCCTTTTCTGTGCTTCCATTAATTTTTGTCTTCAACACATCTGATTTCGATTGTGGGGTCTCTGGGTAGAGCCCTGATTAGGTTTTCTCTTGGAGGCTGTCCTCACGTTGCTTGCAAAACCAGTGCAAATCATGAAAACGCTCCGAAACAAAATCCACTAGCTGGAAATAGAGTGGGGAGAGAATATTACAGCGGGGCGATGCACGTTTGAAAACTTGCTGAGTTGGGCACCGTTTGCCAGAGATTCTGCATAAGTGGTGGTGATTGTCGGGACTTATCTTTCTTATGGTATTTCTGCTAAGAACTCATGGGCAGGCCATATCTGGAAGATTCTGTCTCTCTTAAAAAAATAATGAAAAAGAAAAGAAAATCCATCATTTCTACAAGGCATCCCACTTCTGACTTCCCAGCCCACTCATCATGGACTTGGAATTTGTGGCCCCAATCACAGCTTTTGTGCCTTTTTACATAACGGCCGGGCCACTCTGCGGAGGGATAGGATGAGTGACAATTTTCTGCATTGTGTCTGAGAGCCATGACTGGGCCAATAGTACATCTTTCAGAATAGGAAAAATAGTTTATGGACGAAAACAAAACCAGCATTTGAAAGCCCCACACAGTCGCCCCCACTGGCCGTGGATGGGCTGACATTTGGGAGTGCCAGTCCTCAGAAGAACAGTGCTGAAAGCGCACTCTGCCGGCATCATCCAGTCCAGGGAACCCGATCTGCCTCCCCTCCTCTCCTTTCCAGCCAAACTTCCTGCACTGGTTATAAATATTTAAAGCTACAGTCAACAAAGTTTAAAGACAGGGAAGTAAAGAAATCTAATCCTGCCTGCAATGCCTTTTCTGTCCTATGGCCTTCCGTCTCTATCCTTCAGAATAAGGTCAATGGCACAGAGCTCAGAAGGAGCAGGATATGAACCCTCTGAGCAGACTCCCTCCGTAAGGAAAGCCACCAGCCCTAGGAAGTGGCACAGACCTTTCATCTTAGCGTTTTCAGTCTGCTGAGTATCGGCCCTGAAACATTTCGCTGGAAAGAAATGTTTTTAGCAGCTCGGTGTTTTAGCTCCCTACTTTGGATACCTTTAGTTCAACAGGCACATGATGAGTGCCCGGACTCTGCCAAGCTCTGTGTTGGATTTGGGGGATGTAGAACTTAAAAGGCATAAATCTTCTCCTCTAAGAATTCACATTTATGGCACAAGGTGATTTAAACTCCAAGTGGAGCATTGGGAGGCTTATCAAGATATGTACAATGTGCTCTTGGGTCTTAAGAGACTGAGTTATTCATTCAATCAATAGGTATAAGCACCTACTATATGCTAGGCCTTGGGCTAGCCATGGAGCAAGGATGAAGCAAGAATGAGAGTGGGGAGAAAGCTTTCCATGAGGAGCTAACTTTGTTGGACCTTGAAGGATGGATACGAGTTTTCCAGGTCAAAAGAAGTGGATGGCTGGAGAGAT
The DNA here is from genome assembly GCA_004026585.1 of Noctilio leporinus. Classification (NCBI taxonomy): domain Eukaryota; kingdom Metazoa; phylum Chordata; class Mammalia; order Chiroptera; family Noctilionidae; genus Noctilio; species Noctilio leporinus. Next base: position 4,655 of record PVIW01000864.1, on the reverse strand, counting down.
GACATTCCTGGCAGAGAGTAGGCAAAGGCAAAAGTGTGCAATTGGCCAGCATGACCCAAGGAGAGGGCAGAAGCCCCATGAGGAGTTTCCCCATGTACATGGGTACTTTACAGATGAGAACCTTGTTTGTAGATGAAGAAAAATATTGAAACTTACCCAAGTTGGAGACTCTGTCCAGGGTTGGTCACTCAGGAGATGAGGTATGGTTTAAAAAATTCTCCCACCCAGAGGGAGCCCCTTTTCCTGATTCTCACAAATACCCTGTGCATTATTCATTATTCAAATACCCTGGAAACATTCAAATCTGCTGCATCTCCAGCCCAGGAGGTAGGAGTCCTTGTTGAGTGGGAGAGAAGGAATTGTCTCCTGTCTTGCACTTGCTTCAGAGCTGACTTTTCTCACGTGACTGTCTGGGCAAGTGGTGCAAGGATTCCTGTGGCAGCACAGGTGCTGTCTGCATTCTTCAGGAGTGACGCCTGGGAGTGACAGGTGTACAGGTCCTGCTCTGGGTTGGCCAGGATGGATTTAACTACAAGGTAGTACATTGTAGGTGTCTTCTTGGTAGGTACTATTGGTGAGGGGCAGACTTCATAGTCAGAGTTAAGGCTGGCTCAGAGATCAATCTGTAGCTGAGGTGGGCAACTCACTGTCATGAATAGAACTGTCATATTAGGGGACAACCCCAAGCTATAATTTTTAAAGACCCTTTTATTCAACTGCAACAAAACTTCCATTGACTAACATTAAACACTTTTTAAAAAATGGATGCCATTTGAAGTTGCTTTTGAAAATAATTTTTTTAATGTTACTTTTCCCTTGGGGAAAATATGTAATTCTTCCCTCAGTCTAAGCCCATTATAGTTTACAAAGCATTGTCATATATTCTCTACAAGAACTTTTTGAAGATCAGGGCATAGAGTCTTAAGCCCATTACATGGGCGAGAAGATACAAATTCTGAGAGATTTTGGGACTTATGGTTACACGTGACTGATTCTGCTTCTATTTTAACTAGTGTTGTACCTCCTAGATGCTAGGGTGGCTCACCGGTCCTTTAAGAGGCCCCTTGGGAATTTGAATCCTGATCTTGAATCCTGATGAAAAATGGATCGGATACCTTGCCTGAGGTTATGGGTCCAAAAGGGCTTCATTTGCTAATGAGTAGTTGTGGCTTCAAAGGGCACATTTGTGTGGTGAGGCAAGTGTGTGACTTGGGTCCCAGAAGCCCTGGCGTGGCTCTGTGATTGCACACACAATAAGACACACTGCTGCCTGCATCCTACAGCATGGCATGTGGGGCCAGTTCCTGGGCTCAACAAAAGTCCCCTGTGATGGTGAAGGACTCACATATCCCTCCAAAGAAATCAACAGGGGACCCTGCCCTTTGAAGGTGATCAAATGGCAGAGTTGAGTTTGTTGCTGTGATTTATTGATAGTTTTATCCTTTGAAGTCACTTGTAGTGACTAAGAATGGCCTAAAAAAGGTTCCTTAAGACTTCAGAAATTGGTTTCTTTGATTCGTGGAAGTATAATATTAGCTCCAAACATCAGTGATATCTTCTTCCCCCATTTGTTAGTGACTTGTCTTTGACATCTTCTCTATATGTTGCCTTATTTCTTGTTCTCACCCAATGTTTCTGTTTCATATTTACCCTCTGAAATGCAGTACCACTGGCACACACTGGACTGGCAATGGTGCGGCTGTATTTCAAAATCTAAGAAGATAAATTGTTGCCAGTTGTGGTGGGTACCTTGGGAGACCTGAGGTTGCATCTATACACATATTCATCCCATTTTTCACAAGGTCTATCACATGGTTGTAGTACCTATGAGGTCTATCCTGAAAGTACCGGCCATGAAAGCTGTTTTAATTATATTGCCACTGCCTTGATACTTTTGGGACAGACCTCGTACATCCCTAATGGAGGAGGGACAAGGGGGACCTGCATATGACCTCCTTTCTGAGACAGTGTTAAAAATGTTTAAGGTTAGAGTCTAGGAGACCACAATCAATCCTGAGCAAATATCTCCTCTCCCCCACTCTCTTACCTCTAGCTACACATATATAGGTGCCAGTGTGATACCAACTTCTAGAAGCTGCAGCAAAGTTGTGTCAGCCACAGATTCCCATTACCAGTTTGGGCCTAGAGTGGTAGTGATTTTATTAGAAACTAAGGAGACTTTAATCCGCTTGCAAATACATATCTGTAGGAGATCATCTCCAAAGAAGACTTAACTCCCATGACCAGGCATCACCAATCCCCAGCCTCTCCTGGGTTTGTTCTGCCAGAGTGGAAATTGCTCCCTGAACCTCTGCTGGATAAAACACCCTGGGTGTGGGAGGTTAGGATGGGGCGTAGAGTTGACACCCTTAGGAAGGGTTCTGTGGAAAACAAGGCGTGGTTCCCCAGACAAGAGCCCTTTGGAAGCAACTAATTTACTTATAGAGTGAGATGAGTGATTCTTCTGAAGTGCACGTGGACCAGAGATGATATTCTGGGACTGAGGCCCATGTTAGGCACCATGCTTTACTGGGCCACCATCACTGATAACTGCAAACTTAATGCCTGGGGGAAATAATAAGACTCTTTTTGGAGTTGTCTTTTATTTGTTTATTTTAAAGATTGCCCAAGTCATGTTAGAAAGATGGTATAGCTCAGTGGGCTCTGGCATCAGGGTGACTGGGCTTAAATCCTAACTTAAACTGTACTGGTTGCATGACCTTGGGCATGTGATTTCATCTCTCAGTTTCTTCATTCTGAAAAGTGGGAATAACAATACTGCCTACTCACAATAGGCTGATAAATGGCCCCCAAATGATATCTATGTCCTAATCCTTGGGCCCTGCAAATGTTAGCTTATTTTGAAAAAGAGATTTTTGCAGATATGACTTAGTGAAGGATCTTGAGATGGGGAAGATTATGCCAAATAATCCAGGAGGGCTCTAACTGCCATCACAAGGGTCCTCATAAGAGGGAGGCAGAGAGATGTCACAGACGCACAGAAAAGGGAATGTGAAGATGGATTTAGAATAGAGATTTCAATACATTGACTTTAGAAATTGGAGTGATGTGGCCACAAGCCAAGGAATGCCAGCAACCACCAGAAGCTGACAGAAACAAGGAATAGATTCTCCTTTGGAACCTCCAGAAGGAACCAGCTTTGCTGATACCTTTATTTTAGCCGGTGAGACTGATTCTGGACTTCTGGCTTCCAGAGTTGTTGGAGGATAAATTTCTGTTGTTTGAAGACATTTGTAGTGTCTTGTTACTGCAGCCTTGTGAAACTAATACAACTCATCATGGTGTTATTGAGAGGATTAAGTAAGATAGATAATGCATGCTGAACATTTTGCATAGTAAACTCTCAAGTATTAGCTTTGATTATTATTTTATTTTGAAGCTGGAAGGATGATTGAGGGGGTAAAAAGGGTAGATGTCAAGTTCTGGCTGGGTCACTGTCCCTTGCATGCTGAGCTTGTTTTCCTCCCTTGACAAAAGGAGATGAATATGTCCTGTCCTGCTCTCCTCCCCTGAGTTGTGAGGATCAAATAAGTTAATGAACGTGAAAGTGCTTTGCATGTCACCCACATAAACTGTTAAGCTATTGCTACAAAAATGGGAACCAAACTGAAGTGACCTCCCAGAGGGCTAGTGGGAGCTTTGTTCCTTTGGCTGTGAGGTGAGGTCATCTCTTTCAGCTTTTGTTCCTGCCTTTCTGAGCTCATTGCTGGTTTCCCCCCACCCTAATCCTGGCCTCTTCTATCCTGAATAGGGCTTCAGATGACAAAGCTCCAGCAGTCCCAGCTAGTGGTAAACCTCCCCTGGGGCATGTTTCTTCTTGTTTCCATTTCTAAGAGGCATAAATATAAATACCAATGAAAAGAAAACTATGTTAATCTTAAAAATAATTTGCAATTCTCACCATAGAAATTAGGTCAGTGAATCTCACCTTAACTTTACTAGCAGTTTGAGTGTTTTCAATGCATTTTAATAGGCCAAAGACCCGTGAGTCCTAGCAGCAAGTGTCAACTTAGATGGGAACAAGTCAACCTTTGTCAAATGCTTGAAAGTGGTGAATTCATCTGTAAAGATACCCAGATTCCCAGGAAATGTGCTGTTTTAGCCTGAGTGGGCAAGGGATAACACGCAGGATGGAAACAAGCCACTTCTGCCTATGATTTGCTTTGCCTTTTACTGGTATTTCTAGTGAAATCTTCATAGTCCCTAAGATGGCCATAGGTTTGTGTTATGAAGGCAGCACATTGCTGAAGGATGTGGCAGATTCCTCCAGTTCATTTATTCCCTGCTCACCACTGGGAAATGAAGGACCCTATCCATATGTCTGCCTTCTTTATAACACATGTGTATTGAAAACCCCTTACTTGTTAGGCAAGTGCTAGGTACTGGGGAACAATGCTTGGTACAATACATGTGTGTATCTGGACTTTAAAACTGAGGGACTATACCCAAAGAAGCCTGAGACACCAATTCATAAGAACCTATGCACACCTATGTTCATAGCGGCACTATTTACAATAGCCAGGTGCTGGAAACAGCCTAAGTGCCCATCGGTGGATGATTGGATCAAAAAACTTTGGTACATTTACACAATGGAATTCTATATGGCAGAAAGAAAGAAGGAACTTGTACCCTTT
>PVIW01000863.1:295979-380591 GCA_004026585.1 Noctilio leporinus | reverse complement strand
AACAATGAAGAAAGAAATCAAGGAAGACACAAATAAATGGAAGCATATACCATGTTCGTGGATGGGAAGAATTAACATCATTAAAATGTCCATACTACCCAAAGCAATCTACATATTCAATGCAATCCCAATTAAAATACCAATGACAGACTTCACAGAAATAGAAAAAATACTTCAAAAATTTATACAGTAAATCTTGATATCTATTAGAGTAATTTCTACAACTTTGTTCTTTGAAAAGGAGAATAAACTCTCAAACAACCAAACCCCTCAATAAACTACAAACAAACAGAACCCTTTATGCCACATCTTCTAAAACCTAAAAACTGCAAAAACAAAAACTGTTCTTCATGTGCCACTCCTTACTGCCATCCCTGGCTTCTCTTGGTGACTCTGCATGGTCCTTTTTAAGAATCCATCTGCATCTCAGTTCTGAACAGTGCCTTATGTTGTTCACTGTGACTTCCCTAGTTTTCAGGACATAAATTAGAATCTATTTTTTCAATATATACTTCACCTTACTAACTGGTTTTTCTCTGTTTTCAAAATTTCTGTTTGAATCATTGTAAGACTTTTGAGTTTGGATATCTCTGAAATGGGTCTCCATACCAATTCAGGAATAAAATATGCTCATTTTGGGGAGCAAGTGTGGGAGGCATGGGATCTAGGCTAATATTCATGAAGAAGACAAACCCAGGGACAACTGGTGTGTTAAGAACATAGACAAAGTCATTAACTGACTTTTGGCTGGTGTATTCTCCTCTCTAGCATGTAGGTAGCTTAGTAAATGACAGTGCCAACTTTGAACATTTCTGCATTGTCAACTTATTTTCATGACAAATGGCTGTAGCATAGCAGGATGTGGAATATTAGAGATATAGAGAATAATGAAAAAGGGTTGTAAGGTACAAGTTGAATGCCCCTGCGGTGAGATCCCATGATGTTCTCATTATTTAGCCATTCTTCTTACCTATGATCTGCCAGCTAGGGAGTGACGCTGAAGCAAAACTTTGTCTCTGAGCTGTTCCTGGAGACATTTTTAAGTTCAGGAAGACATGTTTTTTCTAGATGGGAAGTATAGCCCTAGTCTGGCTTTCTGTCTTCTGTCTGACCTATATCCCCCTCTTCAAAATGGATATTTTCTTTAATGTATGTTCTATACTGATCCTTACACCAATGAATTGCTTTGAATCTTTAAGTTATTAAGGAGCCTTATGCCTGCTCAACTTTGTTAAGCTATGATGGTCTCCTACCTTTAAAATGAACTAAATAAGAAAGAAGCTTCCCATGGATGGCCCCAAGTGACTGTCTTGCCTTGATGGCCCCTGAGTCATAGAAGGGAAAACTTAGAAAAAGTATTCTCTTTTAAAAAATACATTTTATTGATTTTGCTAGTATAGTCATTCCAATTTTTCCCCATTTGCCCCCCTCCACCTGGTATCCCCTCATTCTCTTCAGCAATGTCCCCCTTAGTTCATGTCCGTGTGTCATGCATGTAAATTCTTTGGTTTTTCCATTTTCTCTATTCTTAACACCCCTCTGTCTATTCTGTAGCCACCAATGTGTGCTTCTTTTCTTCTTTTTTTTCACCTTCAGACAATTCACCATTTAATTATTGCCTTCTAACTGTTGGCCTCTCAAATCATATTAATGCAAAGGGACAAGAAATGAAAGCAACGAGTCCAAAATATTTCTAATAGAAAAATTTGAAGGCAATTAATTAAATTATGTTATTAGACACAGTTCAGGAGTAGAAATATTTTTCTAGTGTAATATTTGTAAAAATACACATGTGTGTAAATGTATTTGTGCATGAGTTTGGTAATATGGCAATTGATATTTAAAAAGTAATTTTTTAAACAAATGAATTCATATAAGCCTTTTAAAATAAGAAAAAGCACTCTCTTGCCCAGTGGAGATAAGATATCTGTAGGAAGATAATGCTTATAAAAGATGAGGTGATCCTGTATTCCCCATCTTATAACATGCCCAGAAGAGTTTCCAAACATTTTTAACAACCTGGGGTGATACTTGCAAAAAGTCCCCCAAATAAATACCAAATCCTCACATATTTGAAACCTTTATTCATCCACCAGGGCAGGTTGAAGAAATTATAACTGAAAAAGCACACAGGGCACTGAGATATTATCGAGTGTCCAAATAAACCTCAGTCACTTCTGCATTTTGCTAGTTTGTTTCAAACCACTCTTGTCTCAAAGACGTACACCTCATATTTTCCTTTCCTGAGGATGGTAGCATCTCCTTTATGACATTGTTTGTATCAATATAAGAATAAGCCTTTGAAGTATCAGCACTAAAGTCTCTGAGCCCTTAAGAGTACTCATCCTAAAAATCATGATCATTGCTCTTCTACCTATAATAAATGAACCAAAGACTTCTTGCCAGGGTGAGGTATTTTACTCAAATCATTTCCTATTGTCCAGACCTAACTTTCTTATTATAACATGTTATTTTAAAATAGTTTGTCTTATAAGAAGTTGCAAAAATAACCTGGACTTCCTGGGTACCTTCCCTCTCTCTCCTCTATCAGTTTCTCCATTACCTCCTCAACAAAAATTCTCCCTCTTGAAAATAGTTGGTGGAACCATTCTTCCTGGTAGGATTTGGATTGATTGAATCACACTAGGGTTACCAAACACCTTTGAAAGTTGAGTTGAATATTCACATTTATTCTTAGGGTGGCCAGTGACTGATGAGTGAAGTGGGATATGGGTAGAAAAATAGACCCGTAATATAAAAAGGACACTGGAGTAAGTGGAATGATAAATGTTACCTGTTGTTGGGCAGTGAGTTGAAAGTCAACGTGGGGTGGATAGGTAGGGAGAGCGCCACTCACATTCATGTCCACATCCACATCTTAGGCAACTGTTAGAAATACACTGTCTGGGGCCCCATTCCAGGTCAATTAAACAGGAATCTGGATTTAAATGAGATGCCCAGCTGACTAACATGCACTTAAAATTTGGAGAAACTGCTGGACCTCTTGCTAAAAGTGTGTCTAGCTTCAGCTGATTATTGGTAGATAAAAATGTCTTGTCCACATTGTTCAATCTTCCAGTGTTTCAGAAGAAATTGGAAATGACCAAAAACATATGCCAAGTCTTTTGATTTGCAAGTACTGGACTTATTTTGGGTAAAGGTGTGCATACCAAAACTAATCCATAGACTTCACAGGACCAGCATGGCTGGTTGGCTATATACACTTAAAGAGACAAAGACTGAGGCTTGGAGTGCATGTCAGCAAAGCACATTGCCACCTTTTACTTACTGAAATTTACTTCTTTCTTACATGGTTTTCTCCTTTCATGGATGGGCAAACAGGGAAACGGGCTCCCAGAACAGGCAGGGTCGCTCAAAGGCTCACAGCCCCTAAGAGGCCAAGTGAGAACTTCATCCATGGTAGATTTGCTTTCAGAGTTAATGGGTCAGTCAGGGTCCTGCTGATTCGGGACCTCTCCAAGGTGTTAGAATCCTGGATTCCCACAGCTGGATATTTAGCAATTGGAATGATGGTAAGTGTGAAAACATCTTCACCATTGTTCACAAAGTAGACATTTAATTACCAGAAGCTTCTGTGTTCACCCAGCAGGATGCATAAAAAGAAGTAAAGCATAATTGTGGCCATGACTTCGGAACCTGAAACTCAGCCAGGAAGGGTGTGCGGGGAGCCAGATGGTGTGGAACATACGGTGGCCGGCGATGAACCATTTCCTGCTCAGCCTGGTCTCCTTGGGAGCTGATTTGTTTGAGGCCGGGTTGCCCCTGGGCCAGGTTGATGACCCTCTGTTCGGGCATTGTCTGGGTCTGTTTTAACATACTCCCTGTTCAGAAGATTTCTTCCAAAGAATCTCAGACGTTTTGTCGATGGGGAAGGAGCAAAGCTGCCAAGTCTTCCGGAGCTCCTGGAAAGCTGTGGTCAGAGAAGTGCTGAAAATCAATGATGTCAGATTTCTCCTCTTCCACATGTGGCATATTTAAGACCTCCCCTGGGTTCTAGAAGAATGTTTGGAGTAAAGGAAGTATTTCTCCCCATGCTCTGTGTTTGCGGGTTTGGACTCCCAAGGTGTCTGGACTTGCTTGCTCTATGCTGGATTCCTCAATCATAACCTCTCGGCTGTTCCATGAAGAGTGGAAAGGATAGAGGGGATGATACCTTGGCATATGACAGAGGAATCTGCCTCACCAAACCTGGCTTCCAAATGCAACTTCCCTCCAGGAACATTTGCTGTGCTTCTTCGGTAGGTACACAACAGTTTTGTGTTTAATTTAGAGGTGTTTTTGCTCCAAAGTTGATTTCTTCCTCCGATTTCTTTTTACACCAACTCTCATTTAATCACATATTCATTCTAGTTTTTCAACAAGTATTTAATAAGCGACTATTATAAGACAGACACTGTTCTAAATGCTGAGAATATCATCATGAATACAATGGATAATAAACATATCAATACATGAGACAATTTTGGAAAATGGGAAATTCTGGCCAGCCACACACGTGTATACGCATGCACACATTCCTCAGGATCTGTGGGTAGAGCGACATGGGATGAGTCACCACTTTAGGAGGCCAAGTGAAGCATCTCTGAGGAGCAGACATTTGAGTTGAGACCTCAATAAGTGAGATGGTCAGCCATAAAGATGAGAAAATGGAGAAATGTTACACAGGGAAGGAAAATTGGAAGTAAGAGTCTAGAAGTGGCAATGATCTTGTGTGTTCAGGAATATAGGCAATCTGGTAATAAATGGGGGAGAATGATAGAAGAAAGGGTGGCAGGGGCTGTATCCTATAGAACTCTGTACCAAGTCAAGGATTTTAGTATTCTTTTAGTAAAAATGAACACTGAGGGGCCTTAATTTCTATTTAAAAAAAAGATTTATTCATTATTTTTAGAGAGAAAGGAAGGGAGGGAGGAAGAAAGGAAGAGAAACATCAATATATGGTTGCCTTTCACCTGCCTCCAGCTACAGACCCGGCTGGAGACCTTGTTTGTAACCTAGTTATGTTGCCTTGGCTGGGAATTGAACCAGCGACCTTTGGGGTTGCAGGCTGGTGCCTTATCCACTGTGCCACCAGCCAGGGCTAGGGGTCTTAATTTCTAATGCAATTGGTACTTTACAAAGATCATACTGTTTGTAGGGCAGTGGATGGGCTATAAAATGGACAAGAATGGGGTCAGGAAGAGATTTGGGCAGTTGTTGGAGAAATCTAGGTGTATAATGATGGTTGCCTGACTAGAGTGAGAGAAGTAAGAATGGGGAACAGTACATGGGATATTTTTTGAGGATGTTCCACTCTGCGCAGCCCCATCTTTCCTATCCCAACCTTATTGATTGAATTTGCAAATAATTTGGAATAGACTCCAAAAATTCCAACAAAGCATCAGAGGGAATATTTGGTATAATAAGAACATTTACTGTTCAAGGCTCAATAAGCATTCTGAAAACTTGCATGTATAAATCATTAAACAATTAAAGAAGAGCAGAAAATTACAGCAGAGTGGAAGTCACATAGCTGTGAGACCATGACCAATGTATGGGACAAGAAGAGTGCTTGGGATGGAACAGGTGAGTTGATGTTAAATATTTGAAAAGTTATCAAGTGAAGAAAGAAGCTTGGCACATGAGAAAAACCAGGACCATATTAGTTTCCTGGGCTGCTCTAAGAGTGACACAACTTGGTGGCTTAAGCAACAGAAATTTATTGTCTTAGTTTTTGAATCTAGATCAGGGGATTGACAGGGTTAGTTTCTTTTGAGAGCTGTGAGGGAAAGTCTGCTCCAGGGCTCCTTCCTAGTGTTGGGTAGTTTGTTGGCAATTTTTGGTTTTCTTTGGCTTGTAGAAGCATCACTTTGACCTTCACCTTCACATGGCAACCTCTCTGTCTCCAAACTTCCTTTTAATAAGGATATTGGTCATATTAGATTATGGCTCACCCTAATAATTTCATCTTAAATGGACTTCATCTGCAAAGACTATTTTAAAATAAGGCCCAGGCCTGAAGTACTGAGGGCTGTGAGTTTACCATATCTTTTCTGAGGGAGACTCAAATTTCTACCCATAACAAGGACTAACTGGTAGAAGTTTGTAGGAGACAGATTTTGTTTCCATGTAAGAATCAATTTTTCAACAGTCAGAATTCAGTCTATCTTTCTCAACTGCACCTTTGTAGTGCTGAGAGGTTTTTCAAAAGAAGTTGAAGACTCCAGCCAAGGATGCTTTGAGTAGGGATATCTATGTTGCATGTAATGATCAGTTGCAAAGATCTCTATAGTTTTCAAAAGCTAGTTGTCTATAATTCTATAATATCTGTCTTAAAACAATAATAACTCACACTTAGTGATGTCTCATAGTGAGCCAAGGTCTAGACTAAGACATATACAAAATTTATAAATATCTAATAAGGTTACAACCAACATAAATAAATTTCAATAACATTATGCTAAGTGAAAAAATATACACAAAAGGCCATATATTATATAATTCTATATCTATAACATGTAAAAAGTAGGCAAATTTATATAAATATATTCTTTATTTTTTATTTTTATTTTTTCCTTTTTTTTTTTTTTAATTTTATTGTTGTTGTATTACATCCATCCCCGTTTTGCTCCCCTCTGTCCCCCTCCCCACCCATCCATTCCCCCCAAAGTCAATCCCATCTGTTGTCCATGTTATATAAATATATTAATAGTTGCCAAGACTATGGAAACAGGTACGTGAAAAATGGTTGCTAATTAGTACAGCATCTCTCCTTGGAATGATGAAAATGTTCTGAAATTATATAGCGATTATGGTTGCACAACTTTATGATTTATATGTAAGAACACTGATGTGTAGTTTAAAATAGTGAATTTTAGGGCATGAGATTATATTTTAATAAAAAGTAAAAATTTCATGAAGTAAGCATTATTGTCCCCATTTTACAGATGGGAGAACTTGGATTTAGACGAAAGACTTTAGTCATGCTCAGAGAGTAAGAGGCAGAGCTAGGATTCATATTTATCTTTCTTTTTTCCACTTAAAAAACCAAGTTTCCTATGGACTACATGGGTGGCTTTGATCACTCGACAGGTAACCCCTGCTGGTGATAAATGTCAAGTTTTTCGAGGACATTCAAATCCAGATTGTCCAGTTATATAAACTGTCTCCAGATTTGAAATGTCAATGTAAAATTTTACTTTCTTTCATGGTCAGAAGGAGGCAGAGAATTCTCTTTTCTTACATCAAGTTTTCTGATTCTCTATAATAAAAAAGCCGGAAAAGTCTGTAATCAGATTATATAGGGTCAGTAATTAGGATGTTTGGGGGCTTAGAACTCTGCCTGCTATAGACATTAAGTTGTATTGATCTAAAGTTAGGTCAACTTGGTTTTTACGGAGCCCACTATTTAGAAATGCACATAGAAAGCAGGGCAAAGTAGTAGACAGAACCTGTAAATTGTTCATCATGTTTTGCACTGTTAGTTCAAACACATTTCTGCACAACATCTGTGTCTGACATCCTCATCTGTACTTGCCAAACAGGCTTGGGGAAGTGCCACTTAAGGAGAGGGCACTCAACAACGATCACCTGATTTTTTGAGCATTTCAACTCTATTAGTTTCCTAGGCTTGCCATAACCAGGTATTGCCACCTGGGGGCATAAAATAGAGAAATTTATTTCCTCACAGTTCTGGAGGCTGGAAGTTCAAGATGAAGATATTGGCAGGGTTGGATTTCTCTATACCTCTACATCTCTCTTTGGCTTCTTTTCCATGTCCTCACATGGTCATCTCTTTGTGTGTCTATCCTAATTTCCTCTTCTGAAAAGGATACCAGTCATTAGGGATTAGGGAACTCCAATGACTTCGTTATAACTTAATTACTCCTTTAAAATCCTGTCTTCAAATATAGTCACATTCTGAGGTCCTGGGGCTTCAACACTTGGATTTTGGATAAGGGTACAATTCAACCCATAACACCAACAGAGTTCTAGCTGCACTGAAGAGATGTCATTATTTTCAGGGTATGAATGAAGAAGTCATAGGCACAGATAGAAACAGTTCAAGGCCAAGTGGATAGTGAGGGGCCACCGAGGCATTACAGCGAAATGCGGCTGCAGACCTTCCTCTTCCCAGCTTTTTCAATGGCTCCAAACTGAATGGCAGGTGGACATTTACCTCTAAGGTACAAATAGAAAAGCTATTAAGTTGGGAAGCTGCCTATAAACACAATGAAGAAGATCTCAAAAGGCTATATTAAATCTGCAGCTCTTTCTGGGACATGAAATTTTCCTTGATTTTCAAGTTGCATGAATGCTATTCAAAGACTTTTTGTTTTACCTCATTCTCTTGTTTTATGATGAATTTGTGCGTGAAAAGACTCATTAAAGACATCATTATTCTGAATTTATCAGTAATGAACTGTCTGTGGCACCTATTAGCAGCAAAATGGTCCCAGTCCCTTTCTGTATCTGTCTACATTCTTCTTCATTATTTACTGCTCAACTCTCATCCATTTCAAATAGATTTGGCTGGATGCAATTTTTCTCCCAATTGTTCTTTTATTTGAGTGACAAATATTAATAGAATTCATAATCCTTGAGGAGTCCACATTGAATGTTCCAATGTTAAAATGACTTTTTAATTTTTAACACTGGAATGGAGCAGAAAGGCTCACCTTGAGAACCTACCCTTTAGAAGACCCTGTGCATTCATTATTGCACTTAGTTTTCACAAGAACTCAGCGATGCATGCTATTACCTGTTTTACCGGCTAGAATTGGAGGTGCACCTTGCTTTGGTCACCAGACTGGTAATTTCATCCACCATGCAGGTGAAAACCTGGCGCTCAAGACCAGTAAGACCCTCTGCAAAAGATTTCGTTGCAGAATGAATTTTCTTTGACTGCCATATTCATGCTGATTCCCTTGTACCTAGCCACAGGGTCAAACCTGGAGCTGATGAAAATGTGTAAGCGCCTCTGCTGATCGGAAGGCCCACGGCATGTTTGCTCAGCCCTGTTCATTTCAGCTAGTGTTTTTTATGCAAATGACTCCTTCTGGTAGAGTCTGCCACCTTTTATGCAAGAAAAGAGATTCTTTAAAAAAATGCTTCTCACGTCTTTAGTTCCTTTGCAGAGTTTTTTTCTCTCATTCCCTGCTGTGATTAACATTCCTTTCTGAGGATGTTGGGGTAGAGATTTCATCAGAGCTCCCACCTTGGTGCCTGAAGTAGTAAGATTTTACATCTAAACTTTCGGGCATCTCTTGCTGTAACCAGCTGGAAGATAGGATAAGTTTCACTTTCTGTGATTTGCTCAGAGAACCGGCCCCCCCGGCCCCCCCCTCCGGCCCTGACAAAAAAAATGCCATCAGCGATGAACAAACCAACTCTTACACAGGACTTCAAAATGTTGACAGTTTTTTGTGTGTGTCTGCCTGGCCTAAACTCTGAGTGTGAGAATTTGTGTGGACACCTGCTGACACTGTAGATGTCACCTGAGGACCTGGCTCCTCCTTTGCCTGGAATTAAGCTTTACCCTCTTGAAATCGTCAGCTACACGCATCAATAGATTGCCTTTCCTGATCATGAGATACAGAAACCAAATTCAAAGTGGCTTACCCAAAGGAGTCTTTCAAATATCCTTAGCTGAATATTTCTTAAATTTTTATTTTAAATACTCTGTAGCATCTAATTATTTTTTTTTGCAAAGTAGAATCATGGAACATAGTTTTGACTGACATACTGCATACATATGGTACTGATATATTTGTTTCTACGAATGACCGTTTAGGGATTTTAGAAAAATCCTGCTGAGTATTTCTATGACTTGAGGTCTTCTCAGTAGAAATCTGAAGCTTCTGAAATGGCGCAGGGGAGGAAGCTGGGTTTCAGACCCAGACAAGCTGAGCAACATCACTGCTGCAGGCTGACTGCGTGATTTTAGGGCTATTGTCCACTCTCAGACATGGGAGGTGAGAAACTTTATAAAGGAAGGGATGTCAATTCCCCTAACAAAATATGAACGTCCGGATTTAAAACTTAGGTGTTAAGTAGCTTTTTCTGGGTCCCCAAGTTTCCATGCTATGTTCTATGGTTTTCCGCTGTACTTCCCTTTCTTAACATTCATCACAGTTTAATTACTTGTGAATACCTACCTTCCTGGTGAAAATACATTAAAAAAGCAGGAACTTCATATGTGTTGAAAGTGTCGATGGTTCAATGGATGGTAGATGAATAGAATGAGTAGGTTGAGGAATAAAAGGATGGATGAAGAGATGGATGTGTGGTTTATAATAGCAGTTACTGAAGGTGAGAGACAGCAAGGCCTATCAAAACTTTCTATAGTTTCTATATTTACATGGATAGAGCTTATTTTAAAATGTACAGTTACAACTATGACAACATATAATTTGACAAGAAAATGTAAGATGACAAGGATAATTTTGATGTTTTAATAAATACATAACATATACTTAAATTTTATAAATTTTATAAATTGATAGTAAATAGGTACAATAAGTAAAATCTTTTGATACATATATTACACATTTTATAATAAAATATTATACCTATAAAAACATGGATGAGTATATTTTATTAACACAGTAATAATATGAAGAAGAGCCAGGTGCCTAACCAAACCCAGGTTAAGGAACAGAACAATTTAAAGCATCCTCTGTTTTCCTTCTTGATTGAATATTTCTCCATCTTTTCAAGAAGCAACTACTTTCTAGAATTTGTTTGTCAATCTTTCACTTGTCCTTGCAATTTTACGAAACATGTAAATAGCCTTGAAATAGTATTTTATTTAGTTTTCCTTAGCTATACACTTTGTTAAAATATAAATTTAAAAAGTTAAAACCATGCCCTTCTTTGCATTTTTCTGTAGCGAGAGCATGTTAACAATGCATTTAACTCAGAAATGAGGGAAGGTGATAGGACTGAGGTAAAAGAGGTTGAGGGAGACTAGAGTCTAAAGTGGATAAATTGATGAAATAAAATAGCTAAGTTAGAAAAAAGCTCTCAAGTTCTGTAAGTCAGTAAAATAATAAACTTTGGGTTTATCTCTTTTACTGGACAGGAATCATGTGCACCTTATCAACCTTCAAAAGTGAACATCTATTTTCCAGAGTTTTCTGCTTTGCTATTTTCAGATCTTAATAAGTAGCAAGTAGTAAGTTAAGCAATGATTTAGTTAGGTGAAGGGCTTCTTTCTGCTTTAATAGTAGTATATCTATTTTATTTGCATATTAGATATTTTCAATTTAATTTTACATATTTGTAATCATAATATAATATTTGAATGCTATATATAGGTCTCACTATGTTTCTGAGTTAATCGATGTTGATATAGATAGCAATAGTTCATACATTTTAACAGTATGAAGACCTGCAATGTATTTTTTATTTTTTAAAAATGATTTTATTATTTTTAGAGAGAGGGGAAAGGAGAGAGGTAGAGAGGGAGAGAGACATCAATGTATGGTTGCCTTTCGCCTGCCTCCAGCTACAGACCTGGCTGGAGACCTGGCTTGCAACCTGGTTATGTGTCCTGGCTGGGAATCGAACCAGCGACCTTTGTGTTCACAGGCTGGCGCCTTATCCACTGTGCCACCAGCCAGGGCATTATGTAAATATATTTTTAAGTGAAACTATTTCTTCCAGCATTATATGTTCTTTTCTTATACTGTACTTGAAGAAACACTGTACAGTGTGGTGATGAAGTACTTTCCAACCTGGTTAATGGCTCAGTCCTGGAGGCTAGCCTGCCTGGTTCTAAATCTTGACTTTGGCACCTATTAAATCTTTCACTGCCTCTCTTCCCTTTCATAGGATAGGATAATAGTAGCATATATCTGATAGTGATATGTGAATATAAAATGGTAACACCCATACTGAGCTTATAGCAGACATTCAGTGAATATTAGTGTTCATTGCTATCATTATTTTGATGTTCAAATACGTAACCTCTATAGATATCAACCAATAGCCTGCCTTTCAGTTGATGTTACAGATGAAGAATTTCTCCTGTTCTAACAAATGTGAAGAAAGAATATATGTCTTGACTTGGGGTCTGTTAGACATAAAATCAAAAGGAAAAGAGATTCAGAGAGGGAGCAGCTAACGAATTTGAATTTGAGGCACATAAGGAATTGTGAGATATATGCATATTCTATTCATGCAACTATCTGTGTTCTGATTCTATGCTCCCCAGTCCACAGCCTAATTATTGTTAATTTTGCCTATAAATCAGCCCAAGGTCATCATGGCTGGCCATGTGGATTTAAACATTTTTTAAAAAGATCTTATTTATTAATTTTCAGAGAGAGACATCAATGCACGGTTGCCTTTCACCTGCCTCCAGCCCTGGGCCTGGCTGGAGACCTGGCTTGCAGCTTGGTTACGTGCCCTGGCTGGGAATCAAACCAGCGACGGATTTAAACATTTTGATTCTTGTAATGGTTTCCTTTTATTATGGCCCATTTCTTGCCTCTTTGCCTGTATTTATTACACACATGAGTTTGGTTCATGTGAGTCATCCGCAGAAAGGAGGATTTTTACTCAAGGTGCTAGCATAAATTATATTTCTGAGTCTTTGGGGCTCAGAGTTTGACTCAGAAACACAGCAATGTGTGGACCAGTGTGTCTTCATGCTGTTTCCTTGTGTTTGCTTCACTTGGGAGCCTATTGGATCTGCAGAATTTCAGTTTTCCTTCCAGACCCAGAGTCAGAATCTGTATTTTATTAGGATCCCGGGGTGATTCTTACACACATGAGCCTGGGAAAAGCATTCCACCAGAATGTGAGGACTACCTGCCCTGCCCCCAAGCAAACTGGCCTCTTCCCCTGGCTGAGCTCCTGCCTATGGGATGTCAAGAGAGCAAAAGTGTGGAGAGGTTGAAGAATGGGAAGTTGAGGTGCTGAATGCTGAGTTTCCCATTTCAGAGGGGGCCGTGGGTGGCTGATAGCAAAATCATCAGTGAACGTGAGAAAATAAAGAATCCTGGGTTCAGGTTATGAGGAGTGGTGCGATGACCTTGATTAGAAGATGTGGGGGAAAGGGGTGCTCTGTGATGAGATGTCAAGGCATCCGTCACACAGAACAGGAACAAGGGTGCTGTTGGATGACAGGAGTGGGAGCTAATGCTCCCAGGGCAAAGGGCTGCTACCTGTGTCTCTGGCTGGTTTGCTTACACCAGCTGGTGACAGCCTCACTAGTGTCTTACAGGGATATAGTCGCTGGTACACAGTGGGCTCTCAATTCATGCTAGTTGCATGAATGAATCATCATAATAGCATCTCTTGAGGAACCTCTGTTTTTAGTATTTTACAGATATTAACTAATTTAATTCCCACTGCAGTGCAAGGAAGCTCGTATCATGACCATTATCAACATCATCATCACTATTGGACCAATAAAGGAACTAATTTACAAATAATAACTTGCCCAAAGCCACATAACAAGGAAGTCTCAGAGATGAGTTTCAAACCCAGGGGGTCTGACCCTGTATTTTACTCTCCAAGAAAAGGGTGAATGGTTTGATAGGGTCTTTGCATAAACATATAAATACAGAGCAACGCACATCTAATTCCTTGGTGAACAACTGTAAGCTTGGTGGTGGGATGTTGATAATGGTCATGATACGAACTTCATTGAATAACCTGAAGTTATTGATCACACTTCTTTCCAAAGTCTCAGCCAGTTCACCATCAGGACTTCCTCCAAAATCCAGCCTGAATCTTCTTGTGTTTCCCCATCTCCACTGGTGTAGACTACCCTGTTCTAGTGTCGTCTCTTGCATGATGTAATAAAAGAGCTTCCACCCCACCCCCCACTAGAAGCTGCCGCTACAGAGATATTTTAAAGCATCCATCAGATTATATCACTCTTTCATTGTTTAAAATCCTCTCATGGTTTCCCTTTGCTTTCAGAATAAAATATGACCTACGTACTATGGTCCTCAAAATGTGACAATATACAGCCTGTGCCTTCTTCTAAAAATGCATATCATGTTGATCCCTTTGCTTCACTCATTGGTCACCTTGTTTCCTTCACTCTACCAGGAGCTTTCCCAAGAAGCCTTCTCTGAGCAACTCACAGAAAGCAATTCATCTTCCCTGTCACTTATTATCCTGTTGCTCATTTTCATTTCCTTTAGAGGACTTATCATTGTCAGAAATACTTTAATTTTAGCTTCCTTTGAATTGTTCTCTTTCCTCTGGAATATTGCTCCCTAAATCCAGACACCTTGTTATCCTTATATTTTCACCTACTTCAAGTGTCTTAAACTTGATGCAAAGTAGAGGGTCACATTTATTGAGAATGACTGACCGTCTGAATGGATCACTATGCTAAGTTGAAGCCTTATTCTTACAGGTGGGGTCTTTGCTGCTATTGGGAAAGTACATGCTCTTTCTCAAAATTTTATTGACTTTGGTGCTTATTTATACAATGGGAATTTATGACTGGTGGATCTGTAGATTGAGAGATTATAAGAGAAATAAACACTTTTTGTGATTTTCATGGCTATATTTTGACAGATAATGGCTTATATGACACACGTAGATTATAAGTGACAATGACAAGGGTATGATGAAAACAGTACATTTTGTTTTACTGTTTTTGACGGTGGCCCTTATCTTTATAGAGGGTATTCTCATGCATCTAACAGAGCCTGGTCTCCATACTGCCTGTACTTGGTGTAATTTTTATGATTTGGTTTTATATCCCGGCACTGCTTCCTAGCTCATGCCATTGGCTTTGACTTCCTATCAAGAGTGGATTAGCTCTCAGCTCCTGCCCATGGCCAGTCTTTTGCTTCTCTATGTTTCACACGGTGCACTGTTATTGAAGAATTCGATGGTCAAGGCCTTTGGTTTTGATCAGCATCTCTACCACTTGCAAGCTGTATAACTTTGGGCAAATTACATACCCATGCTCAGCAATAGTTTTGTTATCTATGAGGAGAGGTGCTATTGTGATAGTGGCAGTGCTCACCTGACACCTGTGAGGATGAGGTGAGATAAACCATATAGAGGACTCAGTGCAGTGCTGGTTCAGAGGGCACATGCAATAAATGGCCATCATTATTATCAGTGTTAACACCCCAAATTCATCCCCAGGCCACCTTACCCACCACCTCCTTCTCTCAATGAAAGAAACATCTAACCAGGCCTAGAAAGAATCATTGCTATCAAAACCCAGGATCCATAAGGCACCTGCCTGCGAACCCAAAAGTCTCTGGTTTGATTCCCAGCCAGGTCACCAGCCAGATCTGTAGCTGGAGGCAGGTGAAAGGCAACCATACATTGATGTATGACAGAAGAGACTTTATAATTTTCTTTTTATTAAACAATGATCTGAAATTTAATGAAGCAGTTACGATGGAAGAAGAAAATAGTCACATGCAGTACTGATGAAACAAGAGTAAGTGGTAAAAATAAAATTTCAGTGTATCTTTTGAGCATGATAAAATGACGCTGTTTAAAGTCGACTTGGATCTATTTTGGAAAAGCCAGCACAGAGCAAAACACGCATGTTTAGAAGGCCAATATGAATCATTTTGAGTCTTCAGAATTTTCAGAGGGTAAAGCTAGGATCCTGGTACTGGGCTTTGGCTATATTAAGGATAGACTGATAGAGGCTCAGAAAGGTGAGGGTGAAATTCTAGCTCTGATCCAAAAACCCTTGAAGTTTTAAAAAACCACTCCAACTCAGATGGGGCACGAAGAACAGAAAGCACTATTGTCTACCTTATTTTGGCTTTGGTATTCTACTGAATTGTCCTGCCTAAGCAAATGATTGGGTCATTTATTTCAGAAGTTTCCTAAAAGACCCGTTTACTCTTTAGTGGAAAGCACTGACAGGTAGTTTGCACCCTGAAATTCTTTGAATCTTTTACCTCAGAGTTCTCACCTTGCCATTTCCACCAATCTCAGGCTGTTATATCATGATTCTTACCTAATTATGATCAAGTCCCCACAGTGAAATACTTTTCTTTAAAATTTTTTTTTTTAAATTTAATTTTGTTGTTGTTGTATTACATCCATCCTCTTTTTGCTCCCCTCTGTCTTCTTCCCCACCTACCCACTCCCCAACAAAATCAATCCCACGTTCTTTTTTAAAATTTAAAAATTTTATTTTATTGTTGTTGTATTACATTCATTCCATTTCCCCCCTTCTCTCCTCTTCCCCACCCTCCCATTTCCCCCAAACTTAATCCCACTTGTTGTCATGTCCATGGGCCACCCATGCTAGTTCCTTAACTAAACTGCTCCCCTTCTTTGCCTCCTTCTTCCCCTCTCCCTTCCCCTCCCTTCTGCCCACTGAAAGTCTGTTCTTTGAATTCATGTCTCTGGTTCTGTTTTGCTTGTTTGTTTTATTCATTAGTGACCTGTAATGAGTGAGATCATATGGTATTTGTCTTTCACTGACTGGCTTATTTCACTAAGCATAATACTTCCTCTCCAATTACAGCTGTGTTGTTGAAAAAGGTAGGAGCTTCTTTCTTTCTGCTATGTAGTATGCTATTGTGTAAGTGTACCAAAATTTTTTGATCCATTCATCCATTGATGGGCACTTAGGCTGTTTCCAGCACTTGGCAATTGTAAATAGTGCTGCTATGAACATAGGGGTACATAGGTTCTTATGAATTGGTGTTTCAGGGTTTTTCAGGTATAATCCTAGTAGGGGAATTGCTGGATCAAAAGGCAGTTCCATTTTTAGTTTTATAAGGAAATTCCATAATGTTTTCCAGAGTGGCTGCACCAGTCTGCATTCCCACCAACAGTGCACCAGGGTTCCCTTTTCCCCATATCCTTGCCAGCACTTGTTTGTTGATTTGTTGATGATTACTGTGTCTTATTGTGGCTTTAATTTGCATCTCTCTGATGACTAGTGATGCTGAGCATTCTTTCATATGCCTTTGGAGCCTTTGTATGTGTTTCTTAGAGAGGTGCCTGTTCAGGTCCTTTGCCCATTTTTAAATTGGGCTGGCTGTCTCCCTGGTGTTGAGTCACATAAGTTCTTTATAATTTTGAATATCAAACCCTTGTCTGAGGTATCATTGGCAAATATGTTTTCCTATACAGTTGGTTCCCTTTAAATTTTGCTGGAGTTTTCTTTAGCTGAACAGAAACTTTTCAGTTTGATATAGTCCCATTTGTTTATTTGTCCTTTTATTTCCTTTGTCCTTGGAGAATGATCAGTGAAAATATTTCTGCATAGAATATCTGAAATTTTACTTCCTAGGTTTTCCTCTAAGACTTTTATGATGTCATGTCCTATGTTGAAGACCTTTATCCATCTTGAGTTTATTCTGGTGTATGGTATAAGTTGGTGGTCTAGTTTTATTTTTTTGTATACCCCTGTCCAGTTCTCCCAACACCACTGGTTGAAGAAACTATTTTTATTCCATTTTATGTTCCTTCTCCCTTTTCCAACATTAATTGACCATAGAGTCCTGGGTTAATTCTGGGCTCCCTATTCTGTTCCATTGGTCTATATGTCTATTCTTATGCCAATACCAGGCAATTTTAATTACAGTAGCCTTGTAGTATAGTTTGATGTCTGGTATTGTGATTCCTCCTACCTTGTTCTTCCTCAAGATTGCTGTGGTTATTCATGGTCATTTTTGGCCCCATATAAATTTTTGAAGTAGTTTTTCTATATCTGTGAAATATGTCATTGGTATTTTAATTGGGATTGCATTGAATCTATAGATTGCTTTGGGTAGTATGGACATTTTAATAATGTTAATTCTTCCCATCCGGGAACATAGTATATGCATCCATTTATTTGTATCTTCCTTAATTTCTTTTTTCACTGTTCTGTAGTTTTCTGAGTACAGGTCTTATAACTCCTTGGTTAAGTTTATTTCTAAGTACTTTATTTTTCTTGTTGCTATGATAAATGGGATTTGTTTTCTAGCTTCTATCTCTGATGCTTCATTATTAGTATAAAAATGCTTTTGATTTCTGAATATTGACTTTATACCCAACTATTTTGCTAAATTTGCTTATTAGGTTGAGTAGGTTTTTGGTGGTGAAATACTTTTCTAATGCTAAACTTCCAAGTCTCAGTAAATTCTTTTCTTACCGCCCCCATGCTGAGACAGTGCCAAAACTTTGTAAAGATGGCATTTTCCTTGACCTCTGGAAGCAATAAAATCATCTTTGTCGTATTAACAGGTTATGTTGATGGTATTTGGATAGCCAGTTTTTGACAGGTTCCTTGGTATATCCAAGTGGGTAGACTTTGGACATCTGGGTCCTACTTCAAACGGATAAGGTTTGATTTATTAAACTTCCATGTAATGTATGATGAGGAGAAATGTTTCAGCTGATAATAATAAAAAAAACTAAAAATCACTCTTTCATTCAAAAGAAAAGTGATCTATGAATTGTTTCACCCAAGTCTGGCATATTTCTCCTTCATTGTCAATGTAGTTTTAAGAAAATTATAACTCCATGGTTCCCCTGTCCCTTTCTCTTTTTAGTAGAGTGTTTAACCAGAAATCCTTTAAGGACAACGCATCTTTAACATTCTCTGATTCTGAAATGTCCTTGCATTGATGTGGTCTGTCAGGAAGACCTCTTATGGCATAAACGTCTGTTCCTAAGAGGCTAATTTTCCTCACACCATCTAATGGAATGCTGGGCACATAGCAGTCACTCAATCACCAGCTGTTGATATTTTGTACAATTGAAGCTGGATCCAATTTGGTGTCTGGAGTTTTTTTATTTTTTTATTTTTTTTTTAACTGTCTGATTCTATAATGTGCCAAGATAATTTTATATCAGGGACAAAGCTGATTCATTTATTGTGTGCCTGTCAATGGTGGGCCCAGTGTTAATGGTTTTGTATGCAGGAGAATCATCAGACCCTATTCAAGACCTTGGAAAACAGAGACCAAGGCAGCTTAAGGAAGCTTTCCAGGTTACTAGTCTATGTAAGACTAGGTTGAAACCAAGTGTGTTTTAGCTAGTCATGGTGGGGCTTTATCAAATGCACAAACCCTTGAATCTACAGGTCAGATGTTAGGATTTACAAATTTTATTTATTTATTTTTATTTTTTAAATGTAATTTTATTGTTATATGACATCCATCCTCTTTTTACTCCCCTCTGTCCCCTTCCCCACACATCCACTCCCCCACAAAGTCAATCCCACTTGTCCATGTCCATGGTTCTTCTATACTAGTTCCTTGACTAAACTGCTCCCCTTCTTTGCCTCCTCCCTCCACTCCCTCCCTTCTTCCCACTGAAGGTCTATTCATTGTATACATGTACCTGGTTCTGTTTTGCTTGTTGTTTGTTTTGTTCATTATTGTCCTGTAATGGGTGAGATCATATGGTATTTGTCTTTCACTGACTGGCTTATTTCACTAAGCATAATACTTTCCGATTCTATCCATGTTGCTGCAAAGGGTAGGAGTTCCTTCTTTCTTTCTGCTGTGTAGTATTCCATTGTGTAAATGTACCAAAGTTTTTTTAATCCAATCATCCACTGATGGGAGGATTTACAAATTATGGATAGACCTAGAAGTCTGCATGTTAAGTAGGAACTCAAATGTTTTCAGTTTAGATCATCACTAAAAATACTTTATTAACGACTTTTCTACCTGCATCTTAGTGGTAGGTGTACATAGTTCAACCTTATAAAAATGCAAAATAAGTTTAATTATCTTTATTTTTCAGAAAAGGGAGCTGGCATCCAGAGGAACACTGTTAGTTTATGGAGGTGTCTTCACATAAAGTTAGGTCCCTTCAAATGATTAAATTTAGGACATCTTCATTTAAAACATGTTTTTAAAAAGTTTTTATCAGTAACATGTATTTACTATAAAAAGTAAACCCAATCTACAAGTACTGTTAGGAAGAGATGTCACTGATTGCTCCCCAACCTCTCTTTTCTTTTCACCAAGAATAACCATGTGCACCATCATTTATCTCCATGTTTATGTGACAAAGTTACATGTCTACTTAATGTTTTTACAGTTCTAAGCTTTATGCATTGTCTCCTCAGTTTTTAAAAAATGAGGATCTTAAGGGGAGCAGCTTAGACAAGAACCTAGTACAAAGGAACCATGGACATGGACAACAGGTGGGAATGACTTTGGGGGGAATGGGTGGGTGGGGAGGGGGACAGAGGGGAGCAAAAAGAGGATGGATGTAATACAACAACAATAAAATAAAAAAAAAATGAGGATTTTTCCTTCTTTGGCATCTCTTCCCTTGCATCTACCACCTCACTTTCAGTTTTCCCTCTATCTATTGCAAGTATATCATAAGACTTTAAGATAACTATTTAGAATTTAAATCATCATGACCAGGTAAATCAAATGATGGCCAGGCCATTTAATACATTATGATATGATCATTTTTAATTTTTTCATATGCAATATTTTTAAATTTTTATTTGTTTAATTGTGATTATTGATGTAGTTATCACTTGTATATTCTCCAAACTTCTCTCAACAATGCGAACCCTTTCAATGGACTTAACTATGTTGGGTCTTATGCAACCTAGAAATTCTTGATGTGTTTTCATCTGTACTGGTTTATTTCTGGGGTAGATGCATGGATCTAAAGTTTTCCTTGAACAATTTTTCTAGGATTCTCATTGCTGATTATTTGTATTCTCTGTGTTATGGATCTCTTGCCTTCTATATCTTATTTATAGCTTTCTGTATCTTGTTTTAGTTCCTTATTTTGAGGGCATATCTCAATTGCTCCCTACTAGAGAGTGTTAAGTACCACTGTAAGAACTTGCTTACCTGAAAATGTTTTCTGCTGATCTTCA
The DNA here is from genome assembly GCA_004026585.1 of Noctilio leporinus. NCBI lineage: Eukaryota > Metazoa > Chordata > Mammalia > Chiroptera > Noctilionidae > Noctilio > Noctilio leporinus. Next base: position 359,785 of record PVIW01000863.1, on the reverse strand, counting down.
CGTGTAATTGATGTTTGAGGTGGGTATAAATCTCAAGGTTCAAAACATTGTCTTCTAGATTTCCAAAGACATCTTTTACTATTTCCTGGCTGCCGGTGCTTCTGGTTTTAAATCTAATATATTTTAAAATTCTTTTAAGATAGCTTGCTCTTTTGGTTTTTCTTTCTAGACACATTTAGGAGTTTTTCTTTTCTACCTAAATGCAATTCAGGTAAAACTAGTCAGAAGTTAAACTTTTTGTGGAATCTATATTTTGATGAGGGAACAAAATTTAATCTCTTTTGGATTTTCAAACTTTGGTGAAAGATGGTGTTTACACACACTCCTGACCACATAGGTATTCATGAAATGTTTCCAGTAGATGTTAATATGATTTCCAATGAAAGCAAAGAGGCAAATTAGAAGGGAAAAATAAAAATTTGGACAAGTAATGATATAAAAACTAGCTATAAAGCTAACTGTAAAGCTAAAATTATGAAATTTCTAAAAGAAAATGCAAAAAATTTTTTCACAGCTTTGGGGGATGTGCAAACTTTTCTTAGGACACAAATATCACTAACCATGAAATAAACAGTAGGTTGAACTTAAATGTATTCTAGTTAAATGACACCTTTAAGAAAGCTAGGAAAAAAGTAACAGAGTGGGAGGAGTATACAATATGCACATTTGGAAAAAAAAATTACTTGTATCTAGAATGTATACAGTATTCATACAACTCAATAATAAGGACACAAGCAATCTAATTTTAGTAAATAAGTTAAAAAATACAAATGGTCAGTAAGCACATAAAATGTATTCAACATTATCTCTCATAAGGGAAAGCAAGTTAAAAGCAAAGTGAGATTACTATTTCATATTCATTAAAATGGTTAAAAATTTTGAAGGGAAGATACCAAATATTGGTTAGATAATGAAGTACCTTGAACTCTTTTGAATTATTGGTGAACAGTTTTGCAATTTTTCATAATGTTAAGTACACAGATACTCTATGATCCAGCAAGTCTAATTCTAGATAGTTACAAGAGTAAAAGCTATATGTGTCATCAAACAGTTTTGTATACAACTGGTCATAGCATTTACTTCTTAATAAACTGGAAAACTCAAATATTCATTATTAGGAGAATGAATTATTAGGAAGAAGAAAAGAGGGTATATCTCCTTCCTGGAGCACTATTCAATCATAAGAAGGAATAGTTGACTCATATAATAACATGAGTGAATATAAAGAAATGATATTGAACCAAAGAATCTAGTTCCCACTAATCAATGTACCTGTCTATTCTTATAAAATGGTAGAAATCAGAAAAATATTTGCTTGGGTGATGGAAATAATCTATTACATGGTGGGAGGTAATGACAATTTGGGTGTATATATTAGCAAAAATTATTGAAGTTCATAATTACCATCTGTGTGCTTTATTGTAGATACACTATAACTCAATAAAATTTACTCAAAACAAAAGTTTGTGGGGATGACATGAGATTTTACTAAGGTCACTTCATCTAAAAAGCATAGTACATGGCCAGTGCTTAGGGTGGAGCATCAAATTGATATAAAAGACACGTTCGCTTACAACATCACTTTTCTTTTCTATAAAATGGAGCTTTTGATAGTTTCTCATCAGGATATTCTTAGAACTAAATGGCACAATGTAGGTAACTCTTTTCTCCTGTCTTTGAAATCTATTTGAATTAATTTATTTTAGCTCTCTTCCTCTTCATGTCAGTCCTGCATCTCATCTTCACAGTCCTAAGTAAACTAGTTTGGACAATTTAGAAAATACATTCAATGTTTCATCCCTTTATCTGACTGCTCTCTGCAACCTGTCTCTTGGGCCCTACCCTTCATTTTTAACTCTCTGGAGTTGGGCACTTCTCAGCTGGAAGAAACCATTGGCCTTTCCCTACTTGAAGTCTCTCTGGAGCTGTAGAAGGAGAAGAGTGCAGAGTAGAACAGGAGCATAGACCAGCATGAACTGAGGGGGTATAGACCAGTATGAAATGCCAGAGGGTTGGCTGTGTCCTCATCAGTGGGCACCTCTATGCCATGGGGCAGCACTGCTGACTGACCCACAGCAGGGCCAGCTGTCTCCAGCTGTGCTGCTCTTTCTTCTGGGAACACCAAAGAGAAAAGGAGACATTGGAGCTGAGTCACATCAATGACACCAACCTGGCAGGAGAAAAGACCACCCAGCCTTGTACAAAGGTTTAGAAAGCCCTTCCAAACTCTTGGGTCAAAAACAAATCCTCTGATTTCTTCTAATATCATTCCCTCAACAAGGGAATTTTTTTTTGTCTTGCAAGCTAAAAAACTATCACAATAACCGCAAGTCCTAGTTTTAATTTTCAATATCTTCATTTCTTCTCAGTCTTTCAGATTCAAAATCTTTTGATTTCCAAGCTCTCTCTACTCACCATCTAATACCCAGAGAAAGGAGGCAGAGAACACCTTCTAGAGTCTCCTAGGATGTTGCTAGTCTCACAACCTTCTAATTCTCCGGAGGTTCTCCCCACCCCACTGTGTTATACAACACCCCCTGCCCCCTTCCTGAGGCTGTTGAATTGAGATGAAATCATGGGAGACTCTGGGGCCAAAGCCCTATAAATATTTGAAGAATAGCTCTCTTTTCATGTCTTCTTTGAAGAATATTTTTCTTTTTATGTTCTTTTCTTCTTCCTAATTAGTTGACTTTTCGTGAAGTGCTGGGAAGCAAAGTCATTCTGTTAACATATATTAAAATGCATCCCTGATGCTTGAAGAATTATTTTCAACAATATCTGTAATTTTCTGTCACTCTGGGTAGTGTGCTGGAAAAATACAAATAAGGAAATTTCAAATTAATGTCTTTTGGAGATATTTATAGACTTCTTTGTAGAAGTCTGTAGAGACTTAGATTCAACAACTATTTATTAGGTATTGTCTGTGTGCACAGCATTGTGTTATACTAATACTGGCTTTAATAATTATAACAACAATAATAGCTATCATTTAAATGGATTAGGCAGTATACTAATTCTGTTACTTTATTTATTTCTTACAGCAATGCAAAAGGTAGGTAATATTGTAATATAAATTTTTAGAAGGAAATCAGGTGTAGAGAAAGAAAATAACTTAAAATCATACAGAATATAGTAGAAACAGGGTTTTGAGTTTGTCCCCACCCCCTCTGAGTTTTATTGAGATATAACTGACATATAACATTGAGTTTGAGGTGTACAGCATGTTGATTTGATACACCGCAATGTGATTGCTACCATTGAGTCAGCAAACATCTCCATCACGTTACATAATTATCATTTCTCTTAGTAACTTTTAAGTGTACAACTAGTATTGTCAACTGTATTCACAACTGATATAAAATCGAGTAACTGGATAGACATTTTTCCCTAGAGTCCAGTTTTAACTGCTTGCAGTTTTATGTTTTTAACTTCTAGAGCAGATGTTATCAGTGCCTCCCCACATGTCCTTGCCTTGACAGATTTTCAGCCCTTGTTTCTTCTCTCAAAGTCCTAAGTGTACTCTGCCCATGATGTGACTGACTAGAAATACTAGGACACTTATGCCCACTACCCAAGAAATTCTCAAATATCAAAGAAGTCTGTGTAGAAATACTCCAAATCACTCACCCTTCTGGTGGGCTAATTCTGAGATGCATGTTCTCCACGGTTCCAGAATTCTCCAGGAGCCTACAAGTGTTAACAAACCCTTATCACCTGCTCTCTTTTCCAGGTTCTCACCTCTAGCCCCTCCTTGTGTTCCTGACTGGCATCTGCATCCTTGCTGCTAAGTCTGCTTGCAGGCAAACTCAGAGTCAGAAAAGTTCAGTGCTGAATCCTGATGAAAGCAGCCTCCACTTGTAGACTGGCAACATTGAGTCCATGGAGCAGAGTGAGTGCCTCTGTTTGCAGAGCTCTAATGAGAACATAGGTTGGTAGCTTCAGTTCCACATGTAACACCATGGATGACTTATTTGCAGGGAAATGCAGCTAGTATGAACTAAGAGTTGAAATCCAAGCTTTGAAGATGAGATGACAGAAAATGAGAGAGACGGGAGAGGGGTCAGGGATGTATTCCACAGGAAGGAGGGACTTGAAGTGCACTGGGAAGACAAGAAAGATGTTACAGAATGAAGAGACCTCCTGAGAATAACCATGCATCAGAACAGAGACCAACATCATCAACACAGTCACTCATTCATTGGTGGACATACTATCCTGTAGTCATATATTAACATTGACATGTACCAGGTCTCTAATGTGTTTGACATAGAGCTCTGAAAGTGTCATATAAACTACAAGTCACAAGCTGGCAGTTTATGGGCCACAGTGTTTGAATGGTGATCTCTGATAAATTAGCTGATTTTAGTAATTCTATTAGGTAAATATTTATTACTCCATCCTTTAGTGAGGAAAAGCAAAGTGACTAGAAACAGAGCCAGAATTTACACAACCAATCTGTGAAGCAAACTGGATATGATATTGAACCACAATGTGGAAATCATTATTTTGAGCTACATGCTAAGCATTGGGGTGACTTCTTTATAGTGGAAGTTGTAAGCCATTCAACACTCCAGGCAATTGTTACTAAGTCATTGTTATTTTCATTTTGCAAAAGAAGAAACTAAGGCCAAGGATAGTTATTTGCAGAGCTGATGAATAAGGCATATCTGAGGGAGATAGAGAGAGAAGGAAAGAGAACTTGGAGTCAGTCTAACTTCCTTGTCCAGATTATGTGATTTTGCACATAATTTTGAAGCAAACAATTTCCCCTTTTCTACCTAGGCAGAGGATCCTGTCTTCTTGATCAAGTGCTTTCTCTAGACTTATCCTCACCCAGGGAGCCTGTGTGGACACTTGGCTGTGTGGCTTCTGCCAAGACAGGGCCCTTGAGGCAGGGCTTCAAAACATTTAGATGAAGAATTCTGTTGAAGACTGTTGTCTCCTCTCATCACTTGCATGGACTTTCCTGTCATCTTTCTGAGCCTTTAGTCTTGCAGCTATAGAACCAAAGATGCTGTTTAACCCAGATGGGTGATGGGTCAGGATGAGACTCTGACCCCCCATTGTCTATGGGAGGCTCTGAACTCTGCTAACCCTCAACAAAGGCAAAACATCTACAACGTGCCTGGCATTATCAATCAATAAGGTGCTATGGGTAGGCTGAATAATGGCCCCTCCAAAGATGTCTCCGTCCTAATCCCCACAACCTGTGAGGGGATTACCTTACAAAGTGAAAAGGACTTTGCTGATGTCTAAGTTAAAAATTTTAACATGGTGCTCGCTTCGGCAGCACATATACTAAAATTGGAACGATACAGAGAAGATTAGCATGGCCCCTGTGCAAGGATGACATGCAAATTAGTGAAGTGTTCCATGTTTTTAATGAAACCAAAATTTAAAAACCTCAGTAACCTATCCAAGATTACTCAGGGGCAGAATCAGAATGTATGTACATCCTACTATAAAATGCTGAGCTATTCTTTGTCAAAAAAATTTTAACATGGAGATATTATCTTAGGTTGACTCAATGTAATCCTAAGGGTCCTTATAAGGGGGACTTGGGAAGGTTAAAGTCAGGAAAAAAGAGAGGTGATGATGGAAGTAGAGCTGAGTGATGAGCTTTGAAAATGGAGGAAAGGGCTATGAACCAAGGAATGAAAGTGGCCTCTAGGAGCTGGAAGAGTCAAACCAATTTCCCCTTCTCACCTTTAGAAAGAATACAGTCCTGCTGATTCATTCTGGACTTGAAGACAGCAGGTATGTGTTGTCTTAATCCATCCACCTGTATATGATGATTTCCTATCAAAGCAGTAGGAAATTCATGCCCTAGCTAGTAATGCGATCTCGAGTCAACTACATGTACTAATCCTGAGGTCAGAAGTAGAGTGCTAAATGCAAAAATCAAGTCTGTGAGGTAAGATGTTCTGAATTTGAATCCTGTTAGGAACATATACTAGCTACATGGTCATGGGCATGCTAATTACATACCATGCATCCTAAATGACTCATTTGTAGCTCAGGAATTATTCCAGCTTTCTCCTATTGGAATTCTGGTAATTTTACTGATGCATTAAAGGATCTTAGGGAATGGCATGTGCATTCTACAAATACTTTATTCTCATTTCATTTTGTTCCCTTCTGCCTTTAGCAAGAAGTACATTTTCTTAGAATACCCTATCTAGGCACCAGGACTTTCGTTAAAATTCTCAGAGTATGACACCTTTCTTAGTGATGATTGAGAAAGGTCTTCATTTAGAATTTCATAAAGATAGGAGTGTTTGTTGAAAAATAGCACACTTTCACAATGAATTAAATTATTTATGCATTTCTATTGGAATTTCGATCTGACAAATGTATACAGCCTCCAAGTTCTCCTTCTTGGGACCTGACCCTCTATTTCTCTACCACCCTCAACCTCACTGGCCCATCTTGAAGTGCTGGCTACTTATTTCCGGTACCATCACAGATGATAGGATTCCCTGACTACAGAGCTGCAGGTGCTCAAAGTTCAGGGCCTGTGACGTGGTGTTGTGGAGTTTCTACAGGGGTGTGAAAACACACGGGTGGAACTGCAGGGGGTTCCCCATCTCCCCCACACTGTCCTTCTTCTGTGAATCCCCCAGGTCTATGCTTCCCTCTTCTGTGGGAGGAAATTAATTTGCATCCTTAGTCACATGAGAGAAAAATGACACTTTGGGGGATAAGCCCTATCTTCAAGATTGGTCAGTTCTCAATTCTCAAAGATCTTGTCCAGCTACTGTTTCCTGTCCCTGCTTGCTGTGGTGCTGTACTGCCCGGAGCTGAGTTATATTGGTTTCTGCTGGAGGCTCCCTTGATAAACGCATTCAAATTGCCTACATGTGGATCTCAAAATAGGTAGTTTTCTTATACCTGCTAGAGGATTTCACCTTTGACATGTAGCTTTCATTCATCTAACAAACATGCATTGAATATTTCCCAAAGGTAGAGCAGTCCTGAGCTATGGGAGGGCATATCAGTAGCATCAGACATGGTCCTCTCCTTCCAGAAGTCCCCTTCCCCCTTATCATTGCAGGGCCCAGGAGAACAATTACAGGCCCACATACCCTATGTCTTTTTAAGTAAAGGTTAGAAGTCAAAAATGAAACTATTTAAATATGTTCCCTACTTATTTCTTCCTCTCTGGTACCAGGAATTGGAACAAGTGTATTCTTGACATTACTGCAAAACTTTCCCTTATTATGCAAAACTTTAATGCATTCATGTCACCTGGAAGGAAGGGTGTGATAAACTAATCTGTCTTTTGTTTGTACTTGCTCTGCTCCAGTTCTCCCTGGATTCTGAGGCAGCATCCATGTTCAAAGTCAGCAGATGGCATAACCCACAAACCAAGTCATTTCGATGCAGCCACCTCTTTTTCAAGGGCATAGGGCAAGAGATAATTTGCCTGGGGCATGAATAGCATGAATCATGAGAGAGGCTATTTATGGGTAAAGGTCATGCTATGTCAGCATGAAGCACCTGACTGCAAGTAACAGAGGCATTCCTGTTTCCTTTAATAAATTTGTGCGTGTGTGCGTGCATGTGTGTGTGTGTGTGTGTGTATGGGCGCACTTTAAGGGACCCTCTGAAGCATAGAGGTCTGGGCATGGCTCCCCCAACCCTGGTTATGGTTTGAGAAACATACCTTCCCAGGTTTGTTATAATCTGGTTGAGCAAATAAGGATCAGAAATATAGAATCATTATGAATCATGACAGGGAATCACATGACTTAGTTAACAAGTAGTGACAAGGACAGTATCTTTTTTTAATAGTGTGGAGTTGCAGGCAGGGGTCACTCAGGAGAGACTGCATTTTGTATATAAAAAAAAATGGATTGAATTGCAGAAACAGCATAAAAATCACAGCGCATAAAATTCCAATAAAAACATCACACCTTATTTTATATGTTTATTATCACCTGGGATGAGACTGCACATGGGAACTGTGACATTGCTCACCATTGTACAGCTATCAACCTCCAGCCCTGAGACTTAGATTGGACAAGGGAAAGAGAAACCTGGTATGAAAGCAGGACCACTCCGGCTCAAGGCGGGAGAAACGATGCTGGGACCAGACCAAAGAAGCCTGAGCAAATCGCACACGTATTGGGTCAGCCTCAACATGGGAAGAGGGAACCATTTCAAAGAGGTAAGTCACCGGAGAGCATCTGACACTCAGTACTGAGATCAGAGGAGCCGGAGACAGGGCAGAAACCCCCAGAAGCCATCCAAAAGTGAGGCAAAATTATTTCCAGGGGCGCAAAATGATTGTCTGTGTGAGAGCATTTAAGTGGATCCAGATCCTGGCACAGACACTTGGCTTGTGCCCTAAGAACAGATGTGAGAGATGTGTGTAAAGGCAAAGTGAAGAAAAGCTTACAGCAGCCACTGGAACTTTCTGCCGAGTTCCAACACTAAGAGTGAGAGGAGCAGCTAGACATGTAGAGAGGCAAAGGTCCCTTTTAATACCGATCAAGCTGAAACGGGAGAAAGTGACATGTATCAGCCAGCAAGGGGCTTTCTTACAGTGACCCATGTAGACCCACTCCTCTAGCCCAGCACAGGCAGTACCTAATGCCCCAGCCCTGCCTACATGGACCGCCACTCCTGTAGGGACTAGAACAGGTAGAAGTGGAGTCAATCCTGTGGTGTCCATGGGCTCTTTACCACTCAGTGTGTTAGTTCTACTGTGGCTACTGTACCAACCTGGCGTTGAGGGGTTTGAGCTGAAAACAACAAAAATCTATTCTTTTACAGCCCTGGAGGCCAAAGATCCAAAACCAAGGTGTTGGAAGAGCCACACGTGTCCTCGGTGGTCTCATGAGGAGAATCCTTCCTGGTTTCTTTCAGCTTCTGGTGGCTCCTGACATTCCTTGGATGGTGGTAGGAGGTAGGAGGAGGGTGTTGTAAACGTGTAGCAGGAGGTGAGAGGAGGGCGCAGGACACCGACCACACAGAAACCTCAGGGGCAACCCAGTAATGACTGTGTCAGTGTTTTCTGACTGAAACTTGTCACAGAGTTCGGAGAGGGTGCCTTCACATTTTCATGGGTTCATAGACCAGGCTTAATTTTGTTAAATGTATAAATCCAAGTGATGCCACATCACTTTTATCTTTACCTCCATTTTCACGTGGGACTTCACATCACCTTTTTCGCTGTCTCTGTCAAATCTCCTTTGGCTTTTCTCTTGAAGGCCACTTGTCATTGCATTTAGGCCCATTCTAAATCCAGAATGATCTCCTCTTGAGATCCTCATGTTTACAAAAGTCCTTTGTAAGTGTGACTTTGTAAGGTCACACTGATAGCTTCCTGGGATTAGGGGTTGGAGATATAGTTGTGAGGGGCTACCCTTCACCCCCTCCAATGCTCATACCCATTCTTCTTCCAAAATCCCATCAAGGAAGGTCTACGCTCTTACCCCGAAGAGTAGTGGGGGAGTGTAGGAGGGAGAGGGGGCCATTCTTGGACTCAAGGGGTCCACCCACTAGAGAGTTAGCACCAGGAATGGGATATGTTTCTTCCTAACAGGGCTCTACTAGTAACAACAGCTTAATTTGCCAGGCAGTATTGTAAGTATTTGTAGTGTTAACAAGTTTAATCTCCCCAATAAGCCAATGGAAAAAAAGGGCTTATATTTTCTCCATTTCAGAGATGAGGAAACTAAAGTACAGAATATTGAATAGATTGCCTGTGGTCGCCCACAAGCAAACGGTTCAGCTGGTGGGGTTGACTGCAGGTAGGCTGGTTGCAGAAGCCACTTCTAGCCTATGTCCCCTGGGGCTTGCCACCTCTACCCTAACGAGGTTCCACAGTACAATACAAACTCTGGAATAACTACAACTGCTGAAGCCTTGACCTCAATGTGCAACAATAGAGAAATAGTTGAATAAATTATTGTCTTTTCATCTGCTAAGATATTCTGTGGTGACTTTAAATAATGTATTTGAAGATACGTAATGATAACCTAAAATATTCATGAAACAATTTTAAGAGAAAATATTAAAATATATAGTCTTCAAAATATCAGACTTTATATCTATAAATAAACATATTCATAGAAAACTAAGTCAGGAAGAATATTAAAATGTTAATATTGGTTATCCTAGGGTTGGAAATTGTGTCTCTTCTGTCATTCCTTCTGTATTTTTCAGATTATGTACAATGAATGTCTATTTGCTTTTACAGTTGGGTAAAAATGAAGACTGCTATTCTCCTTGCCCAGTGGCTCAGTTGGTTAGAGCGTCTTCCCGTGCACCAAATAGTGGTAAGTTTGATCCCCATTCAGGCCACATACCTAGGCTGCAGTTTCCATCCCTGGTTAGGGTGTGTGTAGGAGGTAACTGATTAATATTTCTCTCCCACATTGATCCTTCTCTCTCTGCCCTCCTTCCTCTCTTTCTAAAATCAATAAGCATATCCTTAGGTGAAGATTTGTTAAAGATAGTAAAAAGACCTAAGACTACTATTAATTTGGAACAAGGAAATTAAAACTCTGAATTGGTGCCAGGAGCTAGGAGACAAAAGGAAAGAACAAACAATGGAAAAGCTCCCTGTGCCCATGGAAGGGCATATGGAGAAGAAACATAGGCTCTACATGACCTTGGTTAGGAGGAGCCAGAAGGGCACTGGGGTTGGTGTTTACACACGTGTAGCAGGAGGTAGGAGGAGGGCGCAGGACACCGACCACACAGAAACCTCAGAGGCAACCCAGTAATGACGTGTCAGTGTTTTCTGACTGAAACTTGTCACAGGGTTCAGAGAGGGTGCCTTCGCATTTTCATGGGTTAATAGTCCAGGCTTAATTTTGTTAGATTTATAAATCCAAATGAGAATGTTGGGTTGCACCGAGTACCTACGTTCCTCTCCAGCCACATAGCTTCTCTGGGGCATGTTTACATTGGTCCTCAGAGGGGCTTTATTCCTCCCACTCAGCCCTTAGGAGATCACCCCAAATCCTGCAGCAGCCTCCCCTGCATATGAGGCTGGGTCCAGGGTGGTTTCCACTTCAAAGCACATCGTCAACATGCTCATAGAGGGCAGACGCTGACTCCAACTTAATTGAAAAGAAGGCTCTGGAGATGGACAAGGACCAAGACCTTCCAGGGTCTAGAAAGCTAAGGAGCCTTCAGAAGCCACAGCTGTGCCAGCGGGCAGCGCCCTTATCTTTTCCGGCCTGCGCGGTTCCATTCTCCTTCCCAAGGGGAACTGCATGTCCCCTGTGCTCCAGCGTCCTCTTGCCCCCGCTGGCTTTTCTCACCCTTCGCCCATCTCTCCGTCACAGCCTGTGCACCACCCTGGCTCCCGAGGGACCCAACGTGTCCCTCTACCCCTCACTCTGCTAGGACTTCAAGCAGCTGCCTCCATGCTGAGGCTGCTTTCACTAGAAGTTCTGTTTGAATTGCAGAGAAAGAAGGGATTTCATTGGTTCCGCCTGACTTTTCTCTTAAATGCTGGACACCAGGGCCAGGCAATGGATTTGTTGTCCAGGTCAGTCTTCCCCGTTGCTTAGCACAGCCCACCTCTTCTGGTTCCGATGGTGGGCAATTTCCCTCCAAAGGAGCTTTTGGCATGAGAGGCACTGTGATCAATGTGTCTTCTGTATAGTTTATGTGGATAAGAAGACCACTTTCCTTAAGAAATAGCACTCACCTGGCAGGTGCTGAGAGTTAAATGGGTTCCTTGGTCAGCAATCCAACATGGATCTTTTGACCAACAAGAACAGAAAGGACAGCCTGTCATCAGTGGGCAGTTTATTTTAAAATATGAGAAGAGAGGTTGGACAACTCAAGGAAAGACTCTAATAGTCTTTCCTGCAGGAAATAACATTAAGAGAAATGGCCAGGTTTTTAACATTGATACATCCCTTTCAAGGACTGAACATTTATTTTCATAATGTGTATGAAGTAGTTCTTACTTTGGTAAGTGATTTTGAAGTGCCGTCTTGGGGGGACGGATAAAGAAAATCTTCCTTGACTATACATTAACTTGGTGCATCCCTACCCGTTACAAGTTGTGGCTCCAGAAATTTCAGACAGAGTTGGCCTAATTGGGGATACTGCGCATGAAAATGAACTGCACAGCTGGGACCCTGGAAGCTGCCCGGACTAATTAACAGGAAGTAGCTTTGAACTTTTTACTCTATTGGGCTTCTTGGTAGTTACTAAATGATTGGGCCAAGTCCAAAAGCAGCTAGAAGGACCTGAGAGCTTGAGCACCTACTCCACGGCACGTGTGCTGAGGAGAGTGGGAGGATGGATGCTATTGCTATTCCAGGAAGAGAGAATTTATATATATATATATATATATATAAAATTAATAAATATATATATTTAATTATAGTGCATTTATAGGTGGGGAGTGCAGAGATAGGCGGGGTAGTAAAGACCTCTTAGCTCAGTGAAGACCTCATGGATTGATGATACATGCTTGGTTTTAGCTGAAACCAGTTAAAAGGAATTTGAGAAAAAGAGTATGTATGATCTGAAAACAGGAAGCCTCTTGTTTTCCTCCGTTCTGCCTCCTGACTCATTTCTTCGTTTCTCATTCTAGGCCTGGATTCTAGTCTTGGTTATGCCACTTGCTGGCTGTCAAGTTCTATAATCTTTATCTTTTGCCATCTGTAAAATGGGTTCATTCATAGGTAGCTTTTCTATTTTTTAAGTTTCAAATGACATTGTAGGCTCTCTTTACTACTATTTTTCTGTCTTACCTATCATCCCCTCATATTCCTGATGGATAAAAACATTTATTTTGTCATTTTATTAATTGTTCTAAAGAAGCTATTGAGTGGTACCAGTTTATGACATTTGATCCCCAAGCTGGATGGAACGGAGACTGTCACATATAGCCCACATCCCCTTGATCCTTATCATGTCCAACAATTCCATACCATTTTCAATGCCCAGCACCTTCATTTTGTAACCTGCAGAGAAGTTCCTGTGGCTCCCAGGGTGGAACAGAGATTGGAATGCTAACTCAGAAGTGGGGAGAGCAGGACCCATAAACTTTATACTTTGTGCCTCTAGTAACAGACATCACTTGTAAATGTTTACTGAGCTCCTCCTGTCTTGTACCTCTTGATGTTGCAAAATTTAAAACTATTCAAAATGGCTCGAGGGGGTTGTTGTGAAAACCTAAGGACAAAGCAGTAGAGGAAGGGACTTTTTGAGCCTCGAATAAGAACATGGGTCTCCAGACCAGAGGCTGGGTCCGGTGGCCCCAGTGGTGAGTCCTTACTCAGTGCTCACCTGCATACTCTCTCTTGTTCCGATGCCAGCCTGAGTCCACAGGCCTAAGCATTGGAAATGCCACAAATTCTCTCTGAGACATTCTAGACTCTCAGAGAGCCCCAAGCAAATCAAAACAAATTAAACACCACCAAGGCATATAGTTGTCAGATGGCTAAAAAGCAAGATGAGAAAAAATTCCTAAAATCAGCCAGAGAGGGAAAAAGGACACATCAAAAACAGGAGAACATCAATAGTAATGATGGCTAATTTCTCATCAGAAGCAACATGAAGCAGAAGGCAGTACAATGACCACTCTCAAGTATTGAAACAAAGCAATAGCTTGCAAAGTATAATTCTATGTCAAGAAAAATATATTTAAAGAAAGTGAAAGACTTTTTTTTTGGTAAATAAACACTGAGGGAACTCATCACCAGCAAGTATTCATCACAAGAAATGTCATAATTTTTGTTTGATTTTAGTATTGGAGGCCCTAGTTAGTGCAATAGGGCAAGAAAAAAATAAAAATGAAGGACATGAAGATTGGTATAAGGGAAATAAAACTATCATTTGATAACCTGATTCTGCGCTTGCAAATTCCAAAGAGAACTACAACAATTCTGAGACCTGATAGACAATTAAGAAATGTCTCAGAATACAAAGTCAATACACAAAAAATCAGACCTATTTCTCTATGTCTGCAACACACATTATAAAGCCACAATAATTAATACTGTATTATGAACATTGATATAGATAAATAAATCAACAGAAAACACTAGAAAGGTCACAAATAGACTAGATCTAAACTCCAGAAATATGCTATCAAGTGGCCTTTGATTAAGGTATCAAAGCAAGTCAATGTGCAATAGAGTGTTTTCAATAAAGATTCTGGAAAACATGGATAACTGTCTGAAAAAAAGTCTTGAACCATACCTCACATCATGCATAAAACTTAAGATATGCCTAAATTAGTAGCTAATACTCTAAGTTTCCTAGGAGAAGACCCAGGAAACTATCTTCATGTCCTTTATATAGTTTTCTTAGGATTCTAGAAGCAGTAGGCCATACAAAAATGAAATAAAATTAATCAACATACTGGGATTGAATAAAAAGAGAAAGTTTTAGATAATCACCAATCAACTTTGCAAATGAAAAGGGCAAGCCACAGATGGGAAGAAATCATTTATAATCATATATTTGGTAATGAACTTGTATTCTTTCGTATATAAAGAACTTCTGTAGCTCAATAACAAAAAGACATTTTAGTGCCTATGTTTTTCCCTAGGACTTTTATAGTGCCATGAGTTATGTTTAAGTCTTTTATCTGCCTTGAGTTTATCCTGGTGTATGGTGTAAGTTGGTGGTCTAGTTTCATTTTTTTTTGTATGTCCCTGTCCAGTTCTTCCAACCCCACTCGTTGAAGAGGAATTGGAGAATTTTATGCTTAGTGAAATAAGCCAAGTGGCAAAAGACAAATGCCATATGATCTCACTTAATACAGAAAAATAATGAACAAAACAAACGAATGAGCAGAATGGAACCAGAGACACAGCAAAAAGAATGACGGTGACCAGAGGGCAGTGGGGAGGGGTAGGGGGACAGGGAGAAGAGAAGGGGAAGGGTTTAGTCAATGAGCTAATATGAAAGACCTATTCACATGGACAACAAGGTGGGGATTAATTGTGGGAGAGGGGATGGAGTATCTGGGGCAGAGGAGAGCAATAGGGGAAAAATGAAACAATTATAATACAACAACAATACATTAATTAAAAAAAGACAAAAGACTTAAAATGGTGGGCAAAAGGCATGGGTGAATATTACACAAAAGAGGATATACAAAATCCTCAATAAGCCTATGAAAAGATATTCATTAAGGTTAGATATCAGGGGAGTGCAAAGTGAAGCCACAACAATTTATCATAACATACTAATCAGAATGGGTAAAACAACAGGACATGGAAATTAACATTTCCAAATTTAGAACAGAATGCTCTGGAAGCAATTGAGACTCTGGGATGCTGCATGGTTATTTCCTAGTATGTCAAATATTCACTGACTTTGAGCCCTGGCTGGTGGCTCAGTGGATAGGCATTGGTCTGTGAACCCAAAGGTCACTGGTTCTACTCCCAGCCAGGGCACATAACCAGGTTGCAAGCCAGGTCCTTAGTTGGAAGCAGGTGAATGGCAACCACACATTGATGTTTCTCTCCCTCTCTGACTCGCTCTAAAAAAATAATAAAATCTTTTAAAAAACATCCACTGAATTTGTAACCAGCCATTTCTTCCCAAGATATTTACCCCAAAGAAGTGTCAATGTATATTTGTAAAAGAAATTCATAGAAGAGTATTGATTACAACTTTACTCATAATAGAAGAAAACAAACCGAAAACATCCCAAGTGTCTATCAACAGAGGAATGGATAAAGATAAAACACTGATGCATGCAAATTGAGTAAACAAAAGAGGGAGACTCATTCCATGTTCCCTTTTATATGAAGTTCAAGAAAAGGTTAAACTAACCTGTGGTGATATACGTGAAGATAGCAATTTCCTCTGGAGGTGGAATTGACTGCCAAAAGGTAGGGCTGGTACGACTGGACTTTCTAGGGCAAGGAAATGCTCGATCTCTTATTTGTGGTTGTGTATACAGGAGTGCATACACTTGTCAACATGCATCAAACTGTGTACTTTTAGATCCAAGCATTTTCTTACAATAGTAATACCACGTATAAATGATAAAATGAAAAAAAAAAAAGCAAGCAAATAAAGGCAAGCAGTCATATTTAACGACACTGGTATAAGAAGGTATTTAGGAAATTTCACTCTTTTTGCCCATTTAATGACAGCCGGATATGCCATGGTTATGCTTAACTTTCCAGAATAATTTATAAAAACTTACCAACTAGAAAGACAATAGGTAGAGTTTGAATGGGGACACCTGACCTGTGCCTGCCAGGGAGCAGAGCTATGCAAAATGCCTTTCTGAATAGATACTAAGAAAAGAAGCAAGAGAGAACAATCCCCTTCGCCTGGGGGGTGGGGGTGGGGGGGGATTCTGGGACAGTCACTTGCTGAGGGTTTGCCCCTCCCGTTGCTTTTCCACATTAAGCCACACGAAGAGCTCTGCTCCTGGTCTGGTGGAGGAGGCAGAAAAGGTCGAAAGTTGAAATGCAGCATGCCTCATTACCCCTTCTCCTTCCAGCTGCCTTGGCAGAAAGGCAGAGCCCTTAGCTAAGTGGAGGCTGGGCAGGGAGCGGAGTGGCTCTCACCATGGGGGTGGATCACAAGAAAGCAGCCTACAGTCTTTGTTGTCATAAGCAGAAATCCTTTGCTCTTCCTTGGATTAGTCATCTAAATGCGAGCGGAGAAAAGCATCTGTTTCCTTAGCATCACTGAGCCTCTGTCCCATGTGCTCTAGTTGGAGCCACTGACCACACCAAAAAGCTGTCGTTTAGGCGCTCAGTGGTGAAGGCTGCATCTTCACTGGGTTTCAGCTGTGCTGTGCGCAGGTAGCTCACTTTCCCCAGCCCATTCCTCTCCAGTCCTCTCAGGGCACATCAGCAGAAGATCTAGCACAGCCCCGGGTGGGGACACAGGTCCCAGATGGCTTTGATGGGGCCTAGACGGGGATTTGAGTTACACCACTGGCTCCCACTCCCATTTCCTCCAATATTTCCTCGACTGTGAAATGGTGGGTCACCTCAGGATGAATGGGTATGAGAGAGAGCAAGGCTTTGGGGAGAAATGGATCCCAAACCTGGCCCCACGGTTAAGTTGGGCAAGTTATTTTACCATGTGCCCAATAGTTCCCACAGTTGTTTGATCAGTATATCAATGCCTGCTACCAAAGTTGTCCAGTGAGTACATCAATGCTGACTTCACAAGGTTGTGGCAAGAACTTAATTATCTACATAGAGATAAAAATTTCTACATAGATTTTTTTATCTACATAGAGATAAAAATCAAAAGATGGTACCTGACATTTTGTTGGTTTTCTATCCACCTTAACTCTCATCGTACATCCTGTGAAAACATCCAGCTATGCCACGCTAAGTAACTGAGAAGGTTTCCTTGATTTCATGTAAGCCTCTCCACCCCTCTAATATTTAAGTTCATGAACTCATTCACTCATACATTTCATCCTTTATTAACTCATGCTACCCACTGCAGGGCACATATAGAAGCCAACCAAAAAAGCATTCTTCATGTAGAGAGTGCTTAGGGGCCCTCATTCTCATTATTGCAACTTCTATTAATGTATACTATTAATTATACATTATACATTGCTTTCGTATGGTCACATATGAATTGAGTGATCATACAATTATATGGAAAAAAGCAGGGTGTCTGTGAGAGTGAAAGGACAGAATGATTAATAGGAGGCAGCAAACAGTAACTATTTGGGATTGAGCTGAGCACACTGGCCCCAGGATCATCGCAAACCTGGGCTGACATCTATTTAGGACGCGCTTCAGTGCTCCTTATCTGACATTGAAGTTGAGGGTTGGGGAGATGCATATCTTTCTCAAGATCATCTGATTAGTCAGTGGCAGCGTCAGAATTTAAATGCAGATGTCATAAAAATGAAAACGGAGATTTCTCAGAGGAATAAACTTTATTCTAAAGGGGTCCTGGGAATGTCTGCATTCCCTGTTTTGCTGGGATGGTGCTGTGTAAAATGTTGCCTTGGCTGGAATTCAAGCACGTTTTCATATATAGCTTTTTGGCTAAGGCTTCATTGTAATTAGACTTAAGAAGCGCCATAACTATCTTTGCCCGCTGGGTACTATTAAGTGCTCTACAGCATTATGGAAATGCAAATTTCCCAGCTAGAAGTAATCTTTGCTCCTGAAATACAATCTCTTAGCCTGATGTGTAAGGCCCATCATGATCAGACCAGAACTCCTTAGCTCTCCCCCTACATGCTCTCAAAGAGAAGGGAGGGTCCACTACTCGCCCCCCTACCCCCAGCCCCGGGGGACAGCATAGTGGGGGTCATTTCTGGTCTCTGTTTTCACTTTCTCCCTCATACCATCTCCAAGGAGTTCATACAGCTGGGGAGAGAGCCAAGCCTGCCTTCCAGGAATAGGTGTGTATTTCTGGTCAGACTGCTCACCCCAACAGCCCCACATGCCCACAGGTCTGAGGCAGACCCAGCCTCGGGAGTCCAGGAGGGTCAGCGGGAAGAAATGTCTAATTCGGCTTCTGCTGCAACATTCACTGCAGACTTCTGAAGGAGCAGTTGTGGATAACCTGCAAACATTTATAGAATTGATCCCTCTGTGCCTTTTGGCTACCTACCGTGTCCTTTGGCTTTGTAGAAAGAAGGATAAAGGGATTGATATTTTGAAGCTTATAGACCCCCTTTAAAATTCCATTAGCCTATTTTGTCATCAAGATCATAGAGTAACCTGTCATTCGTGGGCACAGCATGGATTTCGTGTTCCCATAATTTTGCCCTTTTCTGGCGTGACTGTAGATGCCACTAAGGACAAGGTATTAACGTCCTAGGGTTGCCAAAATCAGTCTTACAAACTGAGTATCTTAAAACAACAGAGATTTACTCTATCCAATTCTGGAGACTGTAAATTTGAGATTGGGGTGGAGGCAGGGCCACGTTCCCTCCTGAAGTCTCCAGAAAAGAATCCTTCCCTGCCACTTACTGATTTTTGGTGGTTGCTAATATTTCTCTAAGGCCAATTTTGTACTAGAATACTCTGTAATGACTGACTTACAATATTCTGTCTAGTGAAGGCACAGAAGCACATACAATATAACTTTTTAGAAACAACCTCATTCTATTATCCTCTTACAGTTACACATGCTTTTGCATCACTAGCTCTTGGTTTGATCTGAACAGAAGTCAAGTCTTAAATTTATGGTTAAAAATAATATAATTTGCCCTGGCTGGTGGCACATTGGATAAAGCGCCGGCCTGTGAGCCCAAAGGTTGCTGGTTCGATTCCCAGCCAGGGCAGCATAACCAGGTTGCAAGCCAGGTTTCCAGCCAGATCCATGGCTGGAGGCAGGTGAAGGGAAACCACACATTGATGTTTCTCTCCCTCTCTGCCTCTCTCCTTTCCCTTCTCTCTGAAATATAATAAATAAAATCTTAAAAAAAATATATAATTCAACTGCATCTCAAAATCCCATTGGAGAGACCTCTTCATTTGATCCAGTTGGAATAGTAAGAGCAGGCCCAGCTCTCCTAGAACCACCAGAAATTAAAAAAGGAATGTAAAGACTTGATGAATTGGTGTGAGCCAGGATGAATTGCTAGATAAGGGATCAGAAGGGTGAATGAGCCAAGGGATCAAAGTGGAGCACACGAGTAGGATGATGTCTTACCCATGCTATCAGAGGGGTGTTGGTGATAACAAGGTACATGACCTTGGGAGTGGTGGCTGGCAGAGAGTGGGTGGCTGAAGATGCCAACGGGGGAGAGTGGAGAAACTCCATCGGAACATAGAACATTGGAGTGACAAGGCCATGGATGGAATGCTATAAAGGAATAGAGACACGCAGGGTTGAAAGCAACATAAAGGTGCTTAGTAAATCCTCACAGCAAGGGAAAGCTGGCAAGAGGCAAGATGACAGGGTTTCGTTGCGTTTCATTGTTTCAGTCCTATCAGTGGAGCAGCGTGGTGTGGATGGAGGACTGGATGCAGAGTCAGAAAACAAATCTCTTGTGTAAGACTTCTGTTCTCTGAGCCTCAGTACTGTCATCCGCAAATTTAATCTGTTGGAGCGAGTGAAGTATGCAGTCACGTCCAGCTTGAACATTCTATGACTCTGCAGTGGCCCGGGCGGTGCCACTACAGGCCCACTGATCCTTTTCCTGTCAGACACGTAGCCAGGACAGGCCTGAAACCCCAGCACACTCACCGAACTGTCGGGCGGGGTAGACCAGGCCCCCCGACTGGCATGGGGCCATCTTCAAAGCCAGGCCGTCTCGAAGGCAGCTTTTGAAATATTGACAGCCAAGTTGGACCCGGGCCCAGAACTGAAAAGAGATCAAAAGCATAGCCTTAAATAAAACCAGCTGGAAACACAGCTATTAAAAAAGAGGAAAAAAACTCACCCTAGAATCTCTAGGCCAGGTCCTGTATTTTAATATACATATATGTAATTCAAACCCTGGGGAGGGAGAATCAGACCCTTGGCTGAGCATTTCTAGGAGAGGGAGAGTGGAAATTTCGGTTTGTGTAACGAGGACCAGTGTTTGGTCTCCTTACCCAAGAGGAGGAAGAGATGCCTTCGCTCTCACGCTTGATAGGACGCGAAGGCCTTTTGCTGAAAGAACTTGGAGGTGAACGTGATAAAGCTGCCTCCTCTTTGTCTCACTTAATGTTCATAGAGACCTTCCGAGAGGAGGAGCTAAAGCCCCGGCAGGCTGTGTTTCTATGCCACTTTGGCTCAGGCCACTGAGGTCGCTCAGGCCAGTGAGGGCCCCTGGGAGCCTTGGGGAGCTCTGGAGGTGAACAGAGGGGCTGTGGTGGGAGACACTCCATGCACAAGGCAATGGGTGTCAGCAGTAGTGACAGTTGGCCCCATTGGTCCTGGTTTTTGGGGGGTGGGGGCGGTCCCCTGCGTTCTTGGCTTGGTCAGTACCCTTCCTCTTCCAGTGGTGACAACCCAAAATGTCTTCAGATATTGTCAAATGTCCCCAGAGGTGGGAAGTGGCAAAATGACCCCCAGCTGGAAACCACTGAGCTGGGGAATGCAGCAGCTCTGAAATGGGACATGGGGACTTGGTGGCATTAAGAAGGCAGCTGTTTGACTGCAAGGAAAGAGCTTTCGTGGATGAGAATCTGTTGCCTCAACCTGCAGTTCACTGTGGTGTGTCTGTCTGTCTGGCCATGTCTTGCAGGACATGCGGCCTTGGTCGAGTTGATTAGCCCCTCTATTTCGACGCTACTTCCTATTTAAAACAGGATAGTCATATGTAACTTTCACAGTTGTTGAGAGGTTTAAAAATAGAACAGTGTTTCAATAAACACATCGGCATCTAATAGCCTCTCAGGGAACTTAGGAGGTGAGGATGTGACTGCACATTTGCTTGTTGAGTTAATTATAGAAGTTATTTGAGAATAGCAATGTCTTAAGTCATGTCCATAGTTCATTTTCCTCACCTAGTGTCCTGTGCATATAGGTAGGTAATAAAGGTTAAAATAATTTTAAAGAACTTTTTTTCCTACTAGCCTTAGCATAACTATTTCTAATTGAGCTTAATATTAAAAAAAAAGTCTTTCATTTGATGTAGAAGTGCTAGTATTATAGCACTAAAATGTAGGTTTTCACAATTTTCTCTCTTAGTTTTTGGATTTTGCTGAATATAATACCCTGTCATCAGAGGGGGCCTTGCTTATGAGGGCGTAGGGTAACCGTGACAATGTATAAAATAAATACAATTGCCCCCCACCCCGTGCCCCCCATTTCGCTTTCCATAGTTTCAGTTATACTGCAGTCCAGAAATATTAAATGGCAAATTCTGTAAATGAACCATTCATAAGTCTTAAATCGTCACATTTCTGAGGAGTGTTGAAGAAACCTGTTTCTGGTCAGCTCTGGGCCTCCACCCATGTGGGGTCTCTCTGTCCCATGTGCCCACACTGTAGGCACTCCCTGTTCTATTTTACTATAGTATTACATAATTGTTCTATTTTATGGTTAGTTATTGTTGTTAGTCTCTGACTGTGCCTAATTTATAAATTAAATATTATCATAGATATGTATGCATAAGAAAAACAAACCATGTGCAGGGTTCGGTACTATCCTTGGTTTCAGGCATCCACTGGGGTCTAGGAACATTCTCCCCAGGGTAAAAGGGGACAACTGCATGCAGTGGGTTGGACCATGGACAGAAGTGGAGACTCCCTCTAAAGTTCAGGGAAAAACAAAGGCCAGAGGACTAAGGCTGATGGAGAGCTGACGTTCAATGTCAAGGTGGGTGGGGTGAGGCAGGGGCCTACCAGGAGGATCCTTGCAGCCATCAGAGTCCAAAGAGAAGAGACAGCATATTGAAATGATAGTTCAAGCAGGCTTGACTCCCATGGGGACTAGCTAAAGGGGGTATGTGGTTCGGGGAGCTATGAGGGGTAGTGCCAAGGCCCAAACTAGCAGCAGTGACCCTGTTTGTTACTTTCGAGACCCAAAGGCACAAGGAGAGGGAGAGCTCGCTGGACTCTGGGAAGCCAGAGAGAGCATGCTGAGAGCAAGTGACAGCAACCTGGCTGGAGGGGCCTTGCTGGGAATGGTTCAATAGGAGAAATACCCTGGCCTTTCTCTCTTCCTTCTCTTTAATCTGCTGGAGCTCCTGACTGATGGAGCTCAGTCAGAGGTCAAAGGGCACAGGAGACCATTACCCAGGAGGGCAGCCTCCCAGGTGAAGAGCAGCAGTGAATCTGGAGTGACTGATGGCAGGTGTGTACGGAGTCGCCAGGTGTGAGAAAGAGCTTGGAGGAGGAAGGGGTGATAACCTGGTAAGGAATGAGGAGGGTGGTGTTGGGGGTCATAGTTGAAGTTTGTCTTATGTGTGAGAGTTTAGGACTTGCTTTGCCAAATGTCAGAGGTCAGGGTGGACAGCCATCTTTTCTGTTTTACTTCAACTCAAGTCTGTAGGCCTATGATGGGGGCACTCCAAGAATTGGTTGGCTGGGGCTGTATTTGTAGATAGATTCTAAAAATCCTGAAATGGCCCTGGGCCATGTGTATGTTCACGTATATAGAACATTTGCAGAAAGACTTAGCCCCTTCATTTAAAAGTAAGTACAAGCAATTATCGACAGATGCATTTTTAAGATTTAATTTCAAGTTTGACATTTTTTTAATGTTGACACTATTACAGATGTAACGCTGCCCCCACATTTCACCCCCTTGCCCCTCCACCCAGCCTCTGCTCCCTTCTGGCCTTCACCTCCTTACTTTTGAGTCATTGCTGAGCATTGGTGGTGTACTCAGACACACCAGGGGACATTGTGCCCTCTTCTCTGCATACCTGTTCCTCTGCCATGGGCAGGAATATCTCTAAATCTGATGGCTGCCATGTTCTGCATCCGTGGTGGACACCACTAATCAAGTATAGTGTGCTTGTACTACTCCTAAACCCAGGGCTTGGCCTGTGAGATGAAAGTAATTTGTAATTTCTGTCTTGAATTGTGCTCAGCACATGGTAGTGTTCATTTGGCCTGCTCTCTCCAACTGGGAGTGTATGTGCAGATCCCCATGTCTGGGAAGGTAAATAATTAAAAAAAACCTCATTTGTGTATTGATAAACATTTAAGGAACACCTCCTACGTGTCAGGCCCTGTGCCTGGAGTGATCCATGTACACACGTATAAGCTGTGGCCATTGTGACGACACACAATCTAGTGGGAGGTACACAAGCTAATGCCATCCCTGAGTTTAAAGCTACTTTCATAGAGGTTTGTACAAGAGGAAAAGCTCAGTGTCCTCTGGAAATCAGATGCCAAAAATACTGTTTTTACCCCCAAGAATACTGATAACATGATCTCTGAATGGGATGACCTTACTCTGCTAGAGAGCTTTCTCCTTTGACTTTGGAAAATCAAGTATGACCTAATCATCTATGAAGAGGCCAAAAGATATTTCACTTGGCTATAAGAGAGGACTTGGCTCTTATTCTGAAGTCATGGTGCAGACAATCCGGAAAGGTTCAAGAAAGGATTATTTCTTTTTATTTATTTACACAGCCATCATCATCATTATTATGGCCACATTTAATATTTATTGAATGTCAAGAAACCTTGGGCAAAGAATAAGTAGAATACAGGGGAAAGCTAGAGGTCTGCCATACAAAATGAGTCTCCAGTGGAAACTGGAAGATTCTTTTGTGATGAGTTGAGTCCTGTGTAAGAATTGGCTTCAAGACAAGAATAGAGCCTGTGAATGGGTGTAGCTTCAACTGCAGACGATATTGCTCTGCCTGGATTCCTTTTCAGAGATGTTTTTCATTTCTCCACAAAGTACTAGTGTCTTTTAAGCCAAATCTCTGTCTAACAAAATGGTTATTATACTCTTTCACTTTGTCCAGGAAAACAGGCTAGTTTTATACAAGATAAAGCAAATATCTATTTCTCGAGGGAAAAGATAGCAATATCATAATCAGACGCAGAAGGCTGAGAATAAAACAGCATGCTTCAGTTTCTTAAGGTTTAAGTTTCTAAAGAGCTAAAGGAAAAAAAAAACAATAAAAGAGAAAACAAAAAAAGGGTGCTAGTTCTCTTTCAAACTGGTGAATGAGAGCTGAGGTGTCTCTGTGGCAGGAAGGGGTTTTATCTCAGGGATGGAGGCAAAATAGAATAAAATTGAGACAACTATGGGAATTTCCAGGAAATTAAAAATACAAGTCAGGTTCATTCACCTTCACAGTTTGCAAAATGGACACCTGTCCTTTTCCTCAGAGACCGAGTGGGGCTGCAGGACATGTTGCTGGCTTCTGTTGGCTGCCTCAGCAATACCTGTTTCCCCATTTTTCCGATTTGAAACACCTTGATTTCCATTTGAGGACCCATGCACTTTGGAGAAGCTGATGTCCCACCTGTCTCCAGGAGTCAGGCATGTGCATTTGGTGACATCTGATTCAGGAAGCGGGACCTAACCTAAAAGCAGTTCAGCTTAGTGTTGGAAATCCTGCTTACGCTGTGCAGCCCCAGGAGTCCCATCCGCCCCTGATGGCTGCAGGTTGTAGATAGGAGGCCTGAAATGGCCACCGCCTGTTTGGGTGGGAAGTGAGATGAAGCCACGGTGGAAGGCAGAGTTCAGAGTTTCTAAGGGAAATGAAGCTGACACCTTAATGATATCATAAAGCTTAGAACTGAACTGTGCCTGAAGTCCACCCAGCCTTTAGTGTTGTAATTATCATAAGTTAAAAGTATTTTTATTTTTTATTCAGTGCAGATGCAGTCCACATTAGTAATAACTACTAAAAGCGATCTTAAGCAATACAGGTATAACAATGGTGACCGTGTTTTGCAAACTTCTCAACATGCTCAACTCTGGGCTATTGACTGGAAGTTACAGGGAATTACAAGTTTCCCCAACCTGCTCTTCCCTGTCCCCACCAGAGGCTGGAAACATTGCTATTTACCCTTTAGGGCTCAGTGCAACTTCCTTGTCCTGAGTGAAGCCAGCCCAGTTTTGCTCTTGGCCTTAATGAAATGAATCGTGTCCCCTTACGGTCACATCGGCATCATTACAATTCACGGCAGGGTCTCAACACATTGTCTTCTGGTTGGTTGTTATGTGATTGTCTTCTTCACTAGGTTAGAAGTCTCTGGATCTGAGGTGCCCAGAACAGAATGTTGCCCATAGGATGTACTAAACAAACAAACAAGTTTGTTTGTTTGAAATATATATATATATTTCATTTATTCCTCCATCCTTTCTTGACTGTCAGTCCCTCTTTCAGCTGTGTGGGATTCAAAGACGAATGCACTCATCTTGGTGTCCAAAGAGCATACCATCTAAGAACATACATTTTTTATGGTACATACCTAGCGGTTTATTTTTTGTTTCTGCATATAATAGTAATTAAACACAACTGTAATAAGTAACTTCACTTGTAAATTATCTAATGCCCTCCTCTGCTAATGTATCATTCACATTACAAAAGTTAAGGAATCATTGGACAAGCTTAAACAAAGCCTAAATCAAAGACCTACTAATTTATTGCTGTAGCCTAATAGGTGGTCTGGCGTGGGCCCTGGGTCCCCCCTGAACACTGTTCTGAAGACCAGGGGTGCACTGGCTCCGAGATCAATGGACTTAGACCGGCAGGAGTGCTGGCAGGCTTGTCTGGGGTGGGAAATGAGCCCCAGGGCTCTGAGCTTGGGGTGCTGACAACGGTGGGAAGATCAGGCCCTGCGCTGCTCAGACGGCTTTCTTCTCAATCTTCACGCTCTGAGGCTTCAAAGAAGGACAGGGCTTGAGTCTCCTCCAGGAAACGATTGTGTTTCCTCCTGTCCCCTGAAACCCATAGAAAGCTGGCTTCCTGTGGGGACCACGGGAGAAAGTCCTCCGGTGAGAAGGACGCCTGCTATTTCCGGAGCACCCCGCCTCCGGGGTGCCTGGCCATGCAGACTGCAGAATGTGCCTGCAAGTCTGAGCTGCCAAAACAAGGGTCTTTTCTAACCCAGCCAGGGACTCGGTGTCCATCACCGAGTTCAACACAAAGGCCTTGACTTTACCCTTGGCGCCAGGAGATCTTTATTAGCTCTCCGACTCGCAATGCCTCCAGCCAGGCAGAACTAAGGGGCTCAGCATTTCATTTGCCACATGCCCACCGGATCATTTCCAAAGGGCAGAACAAATGAACTAGAATGCACTGTTTCATGTAGTTTTTCCCATGCTGACAGTCCCAGGAAGTAGGTGTTATCCCATTTTACCAATAAGATGATTGAGGCCATGCACATTTAATGACTTCCCCAAAGTCAATTGATAGGCTGAAGAAGCAGGATTCAAACCTGAGCGAGTTTCTTGGCTTTGGTTACTTCCCTTGTTACACTGCATGACTCTATCTCATTAATGATGGTGGGATTAATTGCTGTAAAAGTCATAGATTCTGTTTAATTTATAAGTGGGTAGCAAGTAGGTAGAAATCGCATAGCTTCAGAGTTTGAGGGGCTATAGAAATAGTGTATTGTTCTTGCTCGTTACATGGAAGTTTGCTTCACCAGCAAGGTGGACTGACTTACCTGGTGGTGAAAGTGGGGTTACAAACAGTCTTTGCTTCATGCCCAAGTCCCCTTTTTCCCACCCTACATACCTTACCTATTCTTGAAGAAGAACAGGCAGGGCTTTACGACTGTAACACATGTCAACAGCATATAGCAACTCAGAATTTAACCAGTGCTTTCACATGCATTATGTCTTCCTTTTGATTCTCATTACCACCCTATAGGTAACTATTATTTTATTCTTCTTCCTGGTTTGCAAAGGAGAAAACAGACATGGTTGGTATATGACTGGGAACCAGGGTTCTAAAACCACCGGATTCTGCTGTCTCCACCTAAGTACACCTCACAGTTGTGTTCAGCTGTGTGTCTGTGCGGGAGTTCATAATTCCATGCATTCTTTCAGTTTCATAGGCTGTTATTACCAACTCACGCCCAAGGGAGACAGGGGCACAGATCGTACTGATGTGCCCCAGCTCCTGTTGAGAATTATTGTGGAGTCTGCCTTTTCATTTTGTTAGCCGAGCAAAGGGAACTTGAGTCATCTGTTGATGAGACATTTTATTTAATTTCCACATTCAAACAACCACTTATCCTAAATAGGAAAAGATAAAAACAGAATAAAAATGATAAAAAATACTATAAAAGTTTAACAAAGGTGCAGACATGGGATTGATCAGAAGAGCTTTAGCCTAACTCATAAGGATGACCCGAGGAGTCGCTCTTATAATACTGATGTTAATGGTGTCAACATACAGATTTTGGGAGGCTAAGTATGTTTTATCTATTATATCCTTACATGCTCACAAAATCCAGTGAAGTAGAGTGATATTATGATTATCACTGTTCTAATTTTACAGGAAGAACAGTTAAGCTTGCCCTCCTAAACTTTTGGGGTTCAGTTAAGTCAAATTCAGACCTTTACAATAATTTAAATGTTGAAACTCAAGCTATATTCCAATTAATAACTCTTCCCCTGCCTTGAATCAGGCCAACTTGAGACTTGGAAGCCTCTGGTGGTTTCTGGGCAGTATCTTCTCTGTTTCTCTTCCCTGCTCTTCTGCTTCACCCTGCTCTTGTTAGTCTAGATTTCTGATCCTTTCATGGTCAAGAGCGGAAGGAGGATAAAGGCCAACACAGCGGGCAGATATGGACTGGGTGCTGGACCTTACTGCATATGGCATAGGGATATCCTGTTTATTGTTCAAGGGGTCCATTTTGAGGTTAGACTTCTGAGGTCTTGCTACTGGAAGTCTATCCACAGGTTCCTTAACACATGTGATACCTCTAGTTGGCCACTTCCAAGTTTTCCTGACCCCTGGGCTTTCCACAGTCCCCCCCACAAAGACTTGGCTTCTAACTTTGAAGCCTCATGTGGGCCCCTGGAAAATGTGGCTTTCTCCATGGGGTTCTATCTCCTTTTATCAGGTTATCTGAGGCAGGTAGTTCCGGCCATGACTTATAATTGTAGTCTTCCCCAAGCCAAGGTCATCGGTTCCCAAATTCCATAACACACAAGCCAACTTGGTGCTCCCCTATCGCCCCTTTCACTTGGTTTGAGGTCAGAAGTAGGTATTTCTCTTTTTCTCTGGGCTTTGGGTGCTGGCATGCAGACCTCAGATGGTCCCTTAAAAAGAAGAACCCCTTTTTCACTTGCTCTTCTACTCAAATCCTTTATTCCTTTGAGGTGGGGAATAATTTCAATTGTACAATCTTGTAGCAGATAAGGCATAGCCTTGTATTTTGGATTGGGCTGATTGGCACCTATTGTGGTAGTCTTGGGGAATTCTGCCAATGAGGAGACAGAAGGGGTCCCATTTATTAGCTCCTTATGCTAATGTTTATTCAAGGTTACTACATGCCAAACACTGCGCTGATCTCTGGTTATTTTATTTAATTCCCAGAATGGCCCATTGGCTAGGTGTTGTTTTCCTGATGAGGAAATTTCAACACAATAATTCAAGTTAATGTAGTTATCAGCATGGGAGCTGGACATTAATCCAGGCAGTCTGATGATTTCCAAATGGTTAATCACTGCATTGAACTTCTTCCCCCCACAATAGCAGCAGGGTTGGGAATCATGCCAGGTCAACTTATTAGAAGGAAACCGTGCTGCAATCTCACTAGTGCTGAGCACAGTGCTTGATTTTGACATGGCTAAAGGAATCAGGGGAAAGAAGATAAAAAGGAGATGGGGAGATACCCTTAGAAACCATTGATTGGGGCAGAGTTTAGAGAATGGGCATAGATTTGAAGTTCCAGAGGCCTGGGCTTAACCCTGTCCTTTTATCCTTGCTAGAATAATCTTGGGCAAATTATTTCAGCAACCTTGGCCTTGGTTTTAATTCTATAAAATAAGGATAATTACATATACATCAGGACTGATCTTAGAAATAAATGAGATATTCTAAGTGCTCATCAAATAGTGTGAAATGGTAGATAATTGAGGGTTGGGATGATGATGATGGTGATGATTATAGCTAATGATGATAAACTAATATTTATTAAACAGTCATTGCATGCCAGGTGGTGGTCTAAGCACTTGACATGCATTTACTTGTTTAATCTTCACAGCCTATAATGAGAAAGTACTATTCCTGTTACAGGAAAATGAACTTAAGCATGGATGAACACTTTGCCTAATGTTAACACAGCTGGCAAGTAGCAAGTTAGGGAATGAGCAGTCAACCTATGAGTGGAGCCTCCGTGTAACAAACATTGCTCTAGGGACACCCAGAAATCTTAAAGGTAATATACGGTAATGTCCTCAAGATAATTCACACAATTATTTAGGCATTAAGAAGTCCATTAAAGTATGGTATTTTTGAAATATAGGAATATGATCAGAGTATATTTGAGGAATACATATTTGGTAAATAAATGAATAATTAAGAGAAGGCCAGACCTTCATTGCCCATTACCTGGTTTGTTTCTAAGCTATTTGAAAATTATTTGGTAAACACAAGAACAAATCTAACTTTTTAATGTTTGATATGAAAGAGAAAAGTAACAGAAATATTCTGATTTTGCAGTGATTTAAAGTTTCTTCTTGGTCATGCCATATGGCTCTGCTTATCTAGGGAATGCCTTGCTTTAAGGTATGTACAGCATGAATGCTTTAGGAAGCAGAAATAGATTTCACTTTATTACCCCTTTCACCAACCGGACATAATCTGTTTGCAGTGATTTAATCAGGAACAGTGAGGTGTTTGTGGAAAACCTCCTACATAAATCAAAAACTTTTAATATGCATTTTCTTGTAATTTGTGGTGCCCTCTGACCAGATGGGTTAGCCATCTGTAATTCCACTTGTGTGTGTGCATGTGTGTGTATTATAACAATAAGCTCTGAATAACCACCACATCGAACAGATTTTTAAGTCTGATAATCACGAGCATTTCAGTTGATTCATGTGTACTGATGGTATTTGGAAAATACCTTTCTTTTAAATCTAGAGGTCTGAATATTTTTTCAAATAAGGTTTTATTTACAATATCGGTACCCTTCCTTCTTTTTCCCTTCCCTTCATTTTGTCTATTCTCCCCATCCTTGTAGCTTGTTTCAAGTAGGTTTCTTTTGTCTCAAGCAATATATAGCAACTCAGATTAAGTATAAAAAAAGAAAGGCAATGTCGGATGAGTTTGGAGTAGGTAACTTTCTGAAAGGAAAGAGAAGCTGACCCGTAGCCTTTTCCAACAGCTCATTCTTCCAACTGTTGCCTGACACCCAGTCCCAACATCATTTCTAAATACCAATATCAAATCATTACGTTGTATACTTTAAACTTATGAAATACTATATATCAATTATATCTCAATGAAAGTGGGAAGCAGGGGGAGTTAGCCATTGTTGTTATATAAGGAACCACTCCAAATGTCAGTGGCTTAAAACAATAGGCATTTGTCAGGTCCTATTTGTAGTTTGTCTGGTGGGGGTAGGAGGAGGTGATCTGGACTACACCAGGCTCAGCTTGTGGTGGGGACAGAGTGACTTTACTGTCCAAGCATCTGAGGTCAGCAGCTCATCAACTGGGGGCTTGCTGCATCTTGGCTGAGTCCTTCTGTACTTCTAGAGTCTTATCTGGGAGAACAGGCAGACTGTCCCACATGGCTTCTCATTTATGGAGAGGGCAGGGGGCAGGGTGTTACTGCATTTTATTCAAATGAAAGTGGAAGGGTCCAGGAAAATGAGCAGAAGAGTGGGCAGCCTCTTTGAGTCTAGGCTCAGACTTGGATGATACCACCTTTACCCCATCTGTGGGTCAAAGTACCTAGGTCAGCCCAGATTCAAGGTGGGGAGTGAAGAAACAGATGTCACCTATAGTATGGTAACAGTGTAGAGGGACATAATTATGGTCATTTTTTGGAAACAATCTACAGAAACAGAAACCACAGCCCCAAGCAGGATAAATGGACACATTATTTACAGCATCACACTGGGATGAGTCACCTCTAGTCATTTCCATCTGTTTTTTCACCCGAGAGTCAACACTCTCCATCCCTGGAATGGCATCTTGATTGGCATCCTAATTACATTCGTGTAAATTGGTAAAGAAGGGCTCTCATGGAAAAGTTGAAATCTCATTGCAACAAGAATGAGGAAAAGATGATGAACAGATAAATAATATTTTTCACATAGCTCCCAAGAACCTAGTCTTTTGAGAGGTAGAGGTGTACAACCTTATTTTTGTTCTTACACTAGGGCAATGGAGCATCCACTTGAAGGACTCTTTGTTGAAGATAACGGGGCAAATACTTGGTGAATAAGTCTTAGTATGGAGATAAAGTGTTTTCAATAATGGCGTTAGTGAGGAACACTTTCTCCTTCTATCATTTTTGTCCTGCAAAAGAAGTTCAGTTAGTGTAATTCTGGACCTCTCTCTGCTCCTTTAGGTATGAGTTTGTGAAATGACTCATGTGCCTGAGATAACTGGAAGGGATAACTGGGGACCTGTAGCTCAACCAAGCCATCTATGTCTCAGAAGTTACATGGGGGGAGGCCTGCCCAAGTCCAACACTGCCCAAGTTTGTGTGGGTCAGTCTCCTTAGGACCAGGGTTTGCTATTACCAAGTCACTTGATGAATCTCCTTAAGAATGTAGTATATTCCAACATGACTTCTATCTGTAATACATACCATATTTGGCCCCTACATTTCTTCTTTATTTCTCCACTTTTCATAATTGAGGTCGGAAAGGGGGAATTGCATGTTTATGGGCTCCCTTGGCAACTGCAACAGAGGAAAGAAATGTGAGCAAGAGACCAGCAGCCTAAAGCAATTTGGAGCCTTTCAGAAACTTATGGTTTGGATACCTGGACTAGAGCTGTAATGGGGGATCTGCGGCTAGAAAGCCATCAGAGTCATACAATCAAAGGATTGTATACCATACTGAACAGTGTGAGGCCATTGTGTGAGAGCTTTTGTATGTGGTTGATGTTGTTTAATTCATGGATTGGCCATAAAAATGTCTGTGTTTTGGAAAACCCAGTCAGTCATGCACCATTGTTGAGAATGTCCTGCCTGAGCCTCAAACCCAATGAGATGGAGCCATCATATGCACCATCTTATAGAGTCCTGTATTTCACAGGACATAAAAAAGAAAGTTAAACAAAACAATCAAGAAAAAAGAAAGGAGTGAAAGGCAAAGATTGAGTTTTCCTATACAACAGATGATTGTACTCTCCTTTCTTACTAATTAATATTGGGCTCGGTCGGTCCATTGAATATTGGAGACCCTAAATAACTGTGCATTCCCAGTACCGGACTTAATCTGACCATTGTCACCTCTGGATCTAAATGAGTTCAGAGATGATCGAAACCATTTCTCACACAGGTTTAATGATTTGCTCAAAGTCCCATAGCTTACTTTTTAATACGTCACTTGAAGCTTCCTGAACTAGCTCTCCTTCTTGTGTACAACATTCCAGATCTATGTCCTATGAGCCCGACTGAGGGTGCTACCCTCCACTCCACCTACTTCCTCTTTTCTCCAGTTATGTTTGTTTCCTCGTTAATTGCTTATTTTGCCTTCGGAGTGTTGCCATTGCACTCTCATTGCAATAAAGCGTGTTATCAATCATGTCAGCTCCCTGCTCAAAAGCTGTCATTCACCAAAGATGCAACGAAGGGCACTGAAGTGTAAGAGTCCCACGATGTCTTTTGCTGTGATACTCCCTGCTGCCTTTCACTGGACATGTCGCATATGTCCAAGCTTGAGCTGGGAGTGGAGGGGGTTATTGACAGGGGTCTTAAGCTCAAGCAAACAGCAGATTTTCTCCAAACTACTCCTCTTCCTTGCCTCTGCTGATGCTCTTTCTTCCATGACTGTCGTCTTCTGACTGCTAAATCCTATAACTTCATTAAGTCTCCAATCATTTCTGTAGTTACACTTTCTATAATTTTCCATTCAGGCCTCCTGTATTTATAGACTGAGGGCACAGCCACATCCCCCTTTCCACGGACTGGTCTCCAGCTGTTTTCAGGCTACAACTGCAGAATGGCAGAGGAGATCCTGCAGCCCTCAGAGCTAAAGATATATACTGTCTAGCCATTTACAGGAAAAGTTTTTTGACCCCCTGATTTGGAAGGTTAACAGATAGCACTTTGCTTTTACCTCTCTTAATAATAAATAATGGCATTGAATAATAGTTATCATTGATTGAGTAATTGGGAAAGTAGATAGTGGGCTGAGTCCTTTTTCTACATTCCAGCAGTCAACTTTCGTGACTTATCCGAGGACCAAGTCCAATTCTTCTGAGAGACAAAAAGGACTAGAGAGCTTTGAAAACCTGGCCAGGGGACATTAAGTAGCTGAACTGGGATTTGAACTCAGTTTTTATTTTTAGAATTTTGAAATCTATGTTCTGGCTTACTCTCCTACTGATTATATGTGTCTTCTCTCCTGAGATGAATTTTAATGTCTTCTTTGGACAGAGCTTAGCCAAGGGTCTTGCATGTGGTATGTTGTTAGTCCGTTCAGTTACTGAATGAATACACAGCTACATTCACATATGCAGAAGAAAGAAGGGACTAGGGACATTTAACCATCAGCTGTTTCTTGTTACTTTGACTGCAGACAGGGGTCTAGATGATTTTTTCTGTTGTCCTTTTTGAACCTAAATCCCTTGGGCACAGATACATATTTCCAGAGAAGTATCCAAGAAATAGGCCATATCTGGGTTCGGAAAGTGCTTGTGAACTAGAGAACCAGAAACTAAGCCTACTAGTCATGCTTTAGCCAAGTATCATTTCCGGTAAGCCACACATCTTCACATCTCTCCCAGCTTACTTACCCCCTCATATATCAAAAGATTTTGATTGGCTGACTTTCAACATTTTATTACAAAGCCTATTCAAATATAAGGCTTTGTAAATATGATGGTAGCACTACTTTTGGTGTATTTATCATGGGGCCATGGAGTCTGAGACAGAGGAGGGAGAAAGGAAGAGAGCTAATTTTATTAAGTGTCCATTATGCCCAGGCACAGGTGTGGGTGTTTTTCATGCATTGTCTCGTCAAAACCGAGCAGCAGTCCTGGGAGAAGGCTGCAATACTTATTACAATAATTGAAATAGAGGTTCAGAGAGATTCAAACAGTTTCCTTAGCTCAGGCACGAAGTGAGATTCCCAGCAGGATTTGAGCCCAGGTCAGGCTGTTGACAAACAATATACTGTTCTCACCACATCAAGGTTTGCCACACCTTGCCATCGCACACTGGACTCTCGCTGATGGCGGTGCTTCACTTCTGTGGTGTTAGTCCAAAGCAACTGACCTGGAAGAGCACAGCATAAGCATGAAGTTTATGAGAGGGACACACTCCAGTTTTCAGCTCTTGGGAAGCACCAGCTGCCTGCTGCTCATCTGTTGTGTTGTGATAAATGTTGTTATTTCTCGTAAACATTTTAAATTCTCATAATACATTAAAAAATTATCCTTACCCAAGGACATTTTTTATTTCTTTTCTTAGAGAGAAAGAAGGGGGATGGGGTGTGGGGTGGGGAGAGAGAGAGAGAGAGAGAGAGAGAGAGAGAGAGAGATGAGATACTTGAGAGAGAAACATCAATTGGTTGCCTTCTGTACTCTCCTTGACCAGGGATTGCACCCACAACCATTTGGTGTACAGGATGACACTCTAACACTCCAACCAACTGAGCCACCTGACCAGGGAAAAATACATAAAAAAAAATCATCACCACCAGCATCTGAGTGTGGCCCTTTGTGGCTCTAATCTGGTCATTTAGGAGAGGCCTTTAGAGCCTCTGCCTATTCCTTTAGACAAATCTTTACGTTTTCCAAATCAGTCTTCATATTTATCATAGCTGATTGTGTCAATTAGGGCAAATGCTAACTACTAAATTTAGCACTTGTTTTATTTTTTTCTGAAAATAATAGTATTTTTATACTGTCAGTTTTCTGCTGATATATTTAGTGCTACATATTCCTTTAAACTTTGGTATAAAAACAGATTCCAACCAATAATAATAATAATGACCAATTTGTAAATAGTTTATAATTTCCATTCTTTCGTATAACTATAAGCAGTCCTTCTTCACTAGCTTGTGAAGTAGGTGTACTGATTCATATTTTACAGGCAAGAAATAGAGACTCAGAAAAATTTAAAGGCTTGCCAACTCTAACTAACCTTCGCTGACATGATTATGGCCAGGCACACTTCCAAATAGTTAACATATATCAATTCGTGTCTTCATGAGGGGCAGAGGCAGGCTTGCAGCCTAGCTCTCCAACCCAAACTCCCTCTACACATTGCTGCCTGGCCCTGTGTCATGTTAAACATCATTTGCCCCATTTTTCTTATTGTTTTGGTTATTTTGTCCTCTTTTCAAATACAAAATATAAAGAATACAGCACAACCAATAATTGTATGATGCTTTATAGGTGATAAATCAACTTTGATAGAAATGCTTTCTGTCTTTTTTTTTTTTTTTTGTCTTACCATGACTTCAGGAGGTAATTACTATTCTACTCAAGATTCACAGATTCAAACAAACAAATAAACAAACACAGAAGCTCAGGGAAGTTCCTGTGCAAAGGTTTATATGACCCTGGCTCTCGTCTGTAGGTTTTCCTCTCTTCTTGTTCCTGTCTGTTTCTGCTCGGGCTAAATAACCAATAACTCACCCTGATGCCATTCTCACGCATTTCCTGAAACTGTTAAGGTGCAAGAGAAGAGACTGACCAGACCAACAGGGTGAACACTCCACCTGCTCCTTCCTTCTTGCTTCCACCTTGGTTATACAATCAGGCAACACAGGTTTCCAGGGCTGAGATGAAGGAGATTAGATTTTATGATGATGAAAATGTCTCTCTGGAGAGCGGCATTTCACCTCGTGTTCGCTGAAAGCCTGTTTTGACAGTTTCAACTGTAAGGAATGTTCCACCACTAACTGCTTGGCCGTGACTCACCTCCAAAGTCTCCATCTGCAGCATCTGTCCAACTTGTCTCTTCTTTTTAAAATTGTGATTTTAATTTTATCTTGAGGATGCTTTAATGCAAAATCCATGTATTGCTTTTTTTTTTTTTTAAACAAACATGGAAGTTGAAAAATGCAAAAAAATGTTATCACACTTCAAAGTTGTTCTCAACACTCTCTGGTCTTGTGCATTACTCACAGTGAAGGACTAGAGGTAAGAGTTGAATTTCATGCTTTCAGTAATGGAACTTTTGATAAACAATGTATATGCACTTATAAATCAAGGACTTAGTGGAATAAGTCATCTCTTTCTTAAATTCAGATTCCTTTACTCAAGTTCCCGGAGAAGTTGTGATGAGCTGTCAGTGTTTGGTATGAGAGCCAGTTCTCAGTGTAATAATTTTTTTGTCTTCATGCCCACCATGATTTATGCATTGTTTCTAGCACGGGGTATATTCTCTGAGATTTTCTCAGTAACCATCCTGAAGATAGCATAAATGATCTTCCTAAAAATTTAAGAAACACTGCAATCTTAGGTAGTTCTTAAACACCTCAGACCTTATTTAAAACTAATATTGACCATATTTTTATTTTCACCTCAATATTTTGCATACCAACATGTACTATGACAGCATATTACTTTGACACTAAACCTATGTTAGAGACCATGTGCCTACAGGTGAGCTACCTGAGTGTAGAAACAATGTTGTGTTCCTCTCAGAATCCCCAAGCTCCTGAACCCAGCTATACCCACTGAGTAATGTATAGGTTCTAATGAGTAAGATTGCTTTGGACCAGCTTCTGGATGAAACTTTAACAAGCTATTTGAACTTGAATGTCTTTTCCTCGTGTGTAAAGAGGGGGTAGCAATGGCACTTAACATATAAATATGTTTTTTGGTGACAGATTAAATAAAACTAAATGAGTTAGTTTCTGTGAAGAGCATAGACAGTACCATTGCCTGACACATAGTAATTGCAAAAAAAAAAAAAAAAAAAAGATAGTTATTTTTGGAAAGGGAATCATTAAAAATCTTCTGAATGTTCTTGAATCAAGCTGCAAAACATAATTCTGTGATATCCAGAAATTTCTGTTACTATAAACCTTCAAAAAGTCTTTAAGAGGTATATTAGAAAGAATTGTATTTATGATCAGACATCCTGGCTTTGAGCCTCTGCTCACTGTGTTATTAGTGGGTAAGTTTTCCCATCACTTGAGGTTTGCAGACCTTTGTGGGTAACATCAGACAATAATAATTCCTGCATGAGTTTGTCATGAGGATTGTATCTATGGAAACATTCTCCAAGGCAGGAGTTGTCAAATTTTTAAACCACAAAGCCTTCGTTCACAAAACATTTCTTCATAAAGAAGCCCAAAGAATAAGCAAAGAAAATAAATACTAACAGTTGAATTTATGGACTTAAAGCAGGGTTGGGTGAGAGTTCAATTACTGAATCCCCTCCACCTCCCACCCCTCCACCTTACTTCACTCCTCTCCTAGTTACCCCACAACTAGAAAATTATTTCTCTAGGGTGACTGAATCCTGAACCAATAAAACAATCATCTTGCTATAAGGAATGAGTGTACTGGTAAGTTATTTTTTCTCTGTCTCTTCTTGTGTGGTTCCATATATTTCTGCAATGAATCATAATATTCTTGGATTTGGGAAGAAGATCTCAATAACTCTAACAAGGCTTTGGGAAGACCAAGACTTTTATAGGGCTCCAAGATGACTAAACTTGGCACCAGTAGTTATTGTTCAGGCTGTACATGGTAGTGAAAAGTGTGGGAAATTAGTGTCTGGGTCTAGTCACTGAACTGGGAGCCTCCCATAGAATTAGGATTTTGGTGGCAGATACCAGGTTTTATGGAATAACCCCTTTCTGTTTGTCAAGCTCTATTTGATTGATATTTCAATGAATATCTAGCCAATGATGACTGATATATTTGATGAAGAAGGAGGGGACAATAGAATCAGAGAATTTGAAATTGGAAGGGGCTTTCAAATCAATTTACTTCAGATCCTTCGTTTTACAGATATAGATGTTGAGGCCCAGAGAACTAAGATTTTTCCAAGACTATGGTATGTAATCATACTTCAGGTGGATTGGAGACACTGGTTAGAAAAACTAAATCATTATTAAGATGATGAGGTAATCTCTCTGGTGACTCTTACATCTTCTCTGTGGGCAAGACAGGAGAAAATATGCACATATTTAATTTTGAAGGAAACTTCATCAAAAACACACAGACAGGCAGATAATTAACATCATTGAGAACTTGAATTTTCCACATGCCTGGCACTGAGTGCCTTATGTATAAAGTTTTATTTAATCATCTCAACAGGCCTATGTGGTTATTGCATATT
Organism: Noctilio leporinus; assembly: GCA_004026585.1. Classification (NCBI taxonomy): domain Eukaryota; kingdom Metazoa; phylum Chordata; class Mammalia; order Chiroptera; family Noctilionidae; genus Noctilio; species Noctilio leporinus. The sequence continues at coordinate 321,039 of PVIW01000863.1, read as the reverse complement.
ACTGTACCTATGTCACACATGAGGAAATTAAGGCATGGAGAAGTTGTCTCTCTTGCTTAAGGTCACCTAACTAGTGTGACAGAAAGTAAAGGAACTCAGGCATCCTGACTCCAGAACCCTGATGTAAGTAATTGCCTGTATTTAAAATCATTCTGAAGCTCTCACTTATGCCCCATGCTGGTCTGCATCAAGCTTGCATTTGGTTTCCACCTTTTGTGACCTTTGTGGATATTCTTTTGTCTTTGTGCCTGCACCTGCTTGTTCCCTCTCCTGTTATCACCTGCTCATCAGCAATGCTGCTCAGAAGTTAAGCCCCTCCAATAAGCTCAGTAGAAGGCAGACTCCAACCTCCTGGTGAAGCCAAGTGCAGCTTCTCCTCCCCCTTTCCTGGGAGCTGTAGCTCTTCTTCTTCTTCTTCTTTTTTTTTTTTTTTTATCCTAGTGGTACAGACCCTCCTCCCTTATAGAGGCATCATTCTCTGCTTTGAAAAGAAGAATATTTAAAACATATTCTGGCAGGAGAAAGCTTTTTCCAATTAAGCTCCTATCCCACCCAAGATGGATTGTCCATTTATAGAAAGAGTTGGCTGCAGATTGGCTTCCCAGAAAGCAGGCCCTGAGACAGAGTTTAGAGTGCAGGATATTTATTAAGGACTAGTGATCTTGAGATCAATGTCCTCAGAATTCCCTTTGAGATAAGAGAGGGACAAAGTGTTGGACTGAGAGAGAAGTAGAAGTGCCACACAGCTCATACAGGGCTGGAGTGGCCCTTCATACGTGTCCCAAATTGGACCAATATTTCTGTATCAATCAGTTATTGGATATGGGTTGCTCCGGGATGGTGCATGGCCCAGGACAAGGTGGCTTTCTGCAGTTAAGCAATCCTTGATGTGATAGAGGTTGTGTGATGACAATACTTATAGCACAAGTGTCCCATTGAGCTATCTATTGTGTCCAAGATCCAGCAGGAGAGAGGAAATGCCACCATTTAGGCCAGGGTCACTGGCATGATCAAGGATGCTTGGTATGACCGCTGGTGGGCTGTGGAGTGGGGAATATGCAGAGGCCTCAGATGATCCACCTGGGCTCTCTCAGCAATGCCTTGCTCAGGTGTGACTATCCAGTAAACCTGGTCAAAGAAAGAAATGGTTTCTGGGGCTTGGGCCACTCAGGGACTAAGGTCTGGGTCACATTCCCAGGTAAGCCTCTGTGATGGTTATATTTATGTGACAAGTTGGCTTAGCTTTTATACTCAGTTACTTAATCAAACACTAATCTGTTTGATTAAGGTCAAGTGTTGCACTGAAGTTATTCAGTAGATGTAGTTAACAACTACAATCAGTTGACTTAAGTGCTAAAGACTACCATTGTTAAGGTGGGTGAGCCTCATCCATTCAGTTGGAGGGCTTATGAGCAAAAGCAGAGGCTTTTCTGAGGAAGAACACATTTTACTTCAAAAATGGGATGTCAACTCATGCCTAAGTTTTCAATTTTCCATCCTCTCCCACAGATGCCATGCTTAGCAATCCAGCCCCACAATTGTGTAAGTCAATTACAATCATGTTAGCCAATTCCTTCAACGAAATCTCCCTCTTTGAATTGGTAATAGATGAAAAATAGATATAGAGATAGAGACAAAGAGAAAGAGGGAGGGGGGGTGGTGGAGAGATAAACAGATATAAATTCCATTGAATCTCTCTGGATCTTGATTCTATTGGACTGGCATTGCAATGAAGATTAGCTGATGTGATATCTGAAGGGTAGATTTAGAATAGATAGTGGATGTGGAAGTGGAGACAATCAGTTGTAGTCCAAGACCAATGGCAGAAAGGGGGCTGTAGTCCCTTCAGACCATCCCTTTCCTGGCCATCCCTTAACCAATGATTGGATGTTACAGATGTACCAGAGCCTTTCTGCTCAACATAGGGCTCCCCTACAGCACAACCTTTTCTCCTGAGTTCTCATTGAGTTGGCTGAGGTTTTGAGATCTGTGCTACAGTTGAGGGTCTCCTGCCCAATCTTGGTTCTTCCTCCTTCACTTTCATATGACTGATCAGCACTAGCCTGAAAAATATTCCTGCCCAATCCCTCTCCTGCCCCTTTTTCATTTTTACAGGTCTTATGCCCCTCAATAAATGGCTTGCATGCTTAACTCCATCTTCTTATCTGCCTGCCGGAGGCCTAGCATCCAGCAGACAAGTATTCTTCTCTCCTGATAACATAGTTCCCATTTCTGTGTAAGTTAGCTCAAGTTCCTATCTGTTATTGGCAAGGCAAAGCAATTTAACTTATATGGATATTATATTCCTACGTCTTCACTATGGTTCTGAGATTTGCTAACCTTCATTTGTTCACCTTAAGTCAGACACAGCCTACACCCAATCTTGTAATCGGTGCCTGATTGTCTTCTACGTGTGCTTAGTCATTAATACTTGCTTCTCTTATTTTTCTAATAAGGCTCTAACCTCTAAAATGAACCTGAGTACTGCTGCTGCTTTCTCTATATTTCTTTTAAAGCCAGAAGCAGTGTGTGTGTATAAATGTGTGGGTGGGCATTTGCACCTGTCTAAACTGGAGAAATAAGGTTAAATAGTGATGGTAAGTTCATATTAAGGAAAGTATCAAAAACCTTTGCATCCTTGCTAAATCAGAAAACAGACTGTGCCCCGATTTGCAGTTGGACCATTCTGAGTTTATTTGGAAAAAAACTGGGAAACTCCCTCCTTTGGGTGTAGAATTCCAAAGATTTGTTGTGTACATAGACCTTTTAGGCTAAATATTGATACCGGCCACCTCACAATTATGTGCTTTTATGTGTCGAAGGTTCATGCACTTTTCCGAACACACAACACAACAAAACAAAATAAAAGCTTATGCAAATACACCATGTTATCAGAGCAATATGTTCTGGTTTTAGCTTTTCCTGGCGGATGGCCCACATTTTGGGTCCTGCAGACCCAAGCTGAGCTTGGAAACTAGTTGTATGAATTCCATGCCAGGTTTCATCTCTGTAAATAGAACTTAGGGCTCTAGGGACATTTCCAGAACAAAGCAAATGGGTCACATGAAGCCTCTACTTAGAAATCCCTCTCATTCGAGATCAGCAAATACATTGATCACCTCCTGTGCAAGAGGCACCTGGGCATTGGATGTGGAGTTGTTTTCCAGTCGACCTTCCCCCACCTTTGAGAGATGGGCAGTTTCTTTGCTTTTCTTTTTTTAATGTCCAGGGGAGCTTCCTCACTGTCAAATTTTAATTCACATTGGATTCAGGTTCTCATTCATCTCCTGCTAGCTTTCACTGAAGAACCGAATTAAACCCACTTGATAGACCAGAAAACACAAAATTGACATAAAATTGTAGAAGGATCTTATCAACAATCCCCATCTAATTCTCTAAACCTAAAAAAATCTAACGGGGATAGAATTGTTGAAATTTGTGGTTAACTTTCACAATTAAGGTCAACTCCTAGAACTGACAGGCTTTGCAACATGCTCAAACATGCAAGCAACAGTGACTTTGTACCATTTTAATATTTTCTCACTTTTGATAGGCATAGAGAGGTGGGCGTGTCCTGTCATGGTGGCGGGTAAGCACTTGGTCTTGGAACTCCTGCTGCGGGTTTCCGCACACGTCCGCGGGGAAAGGAATCATCGCTGGGGCTGTCAGCTCTGGCTGTGGCTTCTTGCCCGCGTTTGCTAGGACTCTCTTGTTCTCACAGGCCCTGGGGTTTCAGCAGAGGCCGTTGAACAAGGAAAGAGCAGATCCTGAAAGATGACCCTCTGATGCAGACCAGGAAAACCACAGCTGAGCACTTCTTGTAAGCTCTCAGGCTTGTGTTCAGTGTGGTCAGCCACAGTGTCAAGTTCTCAGAGCCTGTTCACCCAGGCGCAGGCAGGGAGACGGGGTGAGGGGGGTGTGTGTGGGGGGGTGGCTGTGAAAAATGTTGAAGTGCTGGGCTCTGTGTCAGAGTTAGGCTGTGTAAGTGGTAAGTGTGGACACACACACACACACACACACACACACATGTCAGAGTTCAATCCGGGAGGCAGAAGCTCTGTGAGGATTATGGAATCAAGGTTTTATAAGAATTAGACATTAGACAGTTTATCTGCTAGCCAGCCCTGTCATGGGTGAGACGGGACGGCTTGCAGGGGTGCCTCAGACCCAGCACCACTGGTCACTGGGGTGAGGCTGCAGAGGACGCTGGTCTAGAAGTCTGTGGAAGATTGCTGAAGAATCGTGGGTCTATCACCAAGTTTTCAGCAAAGCAACACACACACTCACTTATACCTCCTCAGAGGGACTGTGGAAAAACTCAGGCTTTTATCATCGGATTGCCTATTCCGAGTATTTAACATTCGATTTTCTGGCCTTAAGAGCTTATTTTCCCAGAAACAAGAGTAATGAACTTATCGCAACAAACGTTTCTTACATTTTAATGGCGCGCTAATCTTTCTGAAGCACTTTCACATTTGGTCCTAACCTCAGTGGGCAGGAAATGGGGCTGCCGTCCTGGCCTGAAACTTATTCCTCATTAGCACGGGGTGAGCCGAACTGGAAAAGTGACTGAGTAGATTCAGGACTTGAAGGCAGGTTCTGGGAAATGTCTCTCAAGTGAGTCGTTGCCATCCCCTACCCTGCTGCTTCTCTTTAAAAACGAAACAAAATGAGTCTGTCTCTGTTTTGCTTATTAGTTCAGTTGGTTCATTGGATTCCACGGAGGAGTGGAATCAGATGACAGAAAAGGGGAGAGAGGGGTGCAGTGGAGGAACTGGGCAAAAAGGGAAAAGGATTCATGGACATAGACCACGGTGGTGATTGTGGGGTGAGGGGGATAGAAGAGGACTAAATGGTAATAAACAATACAATAAATAAAATTAAAAAATGAAACAACAACAATAAAATAAATCCCTGTGCTTAAATGTTATGTATAAACAAAGAAAATAAATATATCATAGGCACCTTACTTAAATTTTATTTTTTAAAAGATTTTATTTGCTGTTTTTAGAGAGAGGGGAAGGGAGACAGGCAGAGAGGGAGAGAAGCATCAATGTGTGGTTGCCTTTCACCTGCCTCCAGCTAAGGACCTGGCTGGAGACCTGGCTTTCAACCTGGTTATGTGCCCTGACTAGGAATTGAATCAGCGACCTTTGGGTTTGCAGGCCAGCACTTTAACCACTGTGCCACCAACCAGGGCTAAATTTTAAATAAATACAACCAGCATTTATCCTGGATCAGGTAGCATTTGAAAATCGATTTCAATAAATCAACAGTTATACCCGAGATAGGACTTTTTAACTTGGTGCCCATCCATGCATTGATTTCTGGAAGTTTTCGAATCCCTTACAGCTTAGTATGTGCAGAATGTCACCCCTATGCTCACCCAAGAGAGACTTCTGTGTAACAGCTGGTTTCTGGTGAGCTTTGACCCTTTAACCCATGCGGCCTCCTTGGGGAGTGGGTAAGCCTGGGCACCCAACACTCTCCTGCCTGCAGGGGTCTGGACGTCCTTAGGACCTCAAGGGTCTAAACACCCTGTTTCATTGTGTTTGGCTCCCTCCCTCTGGAAGTGGAGGGATGCTATGAGAGACGAGCCCACCCTCCTCGCAGGAGCTCCCTGTTTAGCAAAGGAAAAAGGCAATTTCTGTTTCTCAGCTGAGAACACTGGTGACCCAGGGGATGCACCAACCAGTCCTCCTGCCAAGGGCTCTAAACCAGACTGTGCCCCTCCAAGAAGGACTTTTGGCTGAAAAGGAGGCAATCCTAGGAAAAACTTTTGAGGATATGCTATAGAGCTTTTATGTAGATGATTTCAGTGAAATTCAGTGGGATTTGCTTATCCTGGGTACATTTCTAGGGCATTTTCCCCATATGCTACATCATTTAAGTTTTGCACTAACTTGGTTCAGCAGGAAGTTCTTATCCTTTGACAGGAGGGGAAAGTGAGACTCAGACAGAAGCTGCTTTCTCTGGACCCAGCAGTGTGATGAGGATTGTGTCCTCTGGGACAGCATTTGATTTTACTTCCTGTTGTCATAACCTTCTTTAAGGAACCAACCCTCATTCAAGAGCAGAGATAATTATTGAAGATACACACACACACATACACACACACACACACACACACACACACACACACACATATATATATATATATATATAGCTATATGATTTCCAGAAAAAGAAGAAAGTGAAATGATCTAAATGTTAGCTATGGAGTAAATTTACTTCCATACTCTGCACATTTTGTGTAATACAGAAAAATTTTTATAATAAAAAATAATAGGTACAGAATTTGCTATGTTAAGCTCACCTATGCTAAGGAAATGTATCAGAAGTGGAATTGCTGAGTCTAAGGCAGTTCCGTTTCTAAGTTTTTGAGGTATCTCCATACTGTTTCCCACAGTGGCTGCACCAATAGGTATTCCCAACAAGAGTGCACCAGAGGATTCCCTTTTCCCCTCATCTTTGCCAACACTTGTTGTTTGTTGATTTATTGATGCTAGCCCTTCTGGCAGGTGTGAGGTGATTTATCATTTGCATTTCTTTGATGATTAGTGATGTTGAGCATATTTCTATGTATCTATTGTCCCTTTGTGTGTCATCTTTAGTGAAGTGTCTCTTCAGGTCCTTTGCCCATTTTTTAATTGGATAAGCCGTCAAAGGAAGACAAGTACCATGTGATTTCACTCACATGTGGAATCTAATGCACCAAATGACCTAACAAGCAAAATAGTGACAGACTCATAGAGCGCAGGCTGACAGCTGTCAGGAGATGGTAGTGCTGGGTGAGGTTAGAGAAATTGAACAGAAAAGAAAAAAAGAGGAAAAGTTCATGGGCATAGACAACAGTATATTAATTGCTAGTGGGGAGGGGGTGAAGAGAGGGGGAGTAGGGTATAGAGGGGATAAATGGTGATGGATGGATATTTGACTTGGGGTGGTTTACACATAATATCTGGTTCAGATGATGTGCTATAGAATTATAAACCTGTATAATTTTGTTAACTAGTGTCACCCCAGTGAATTCAATAAAAACGAAATAGAAAGATGTCAATCTCTTCAAAGCTGAAAAAAGTAACAACATATAGAAAGTATTTTGTTAGTTTTCATTATCTTCCCAACCTTTGAAAATGATCGTGAACTGATTTTGTAATGGAATGAATCAGAATTCAATAGCACAAATATTGAATATCTAGTGTGTGTCACTGTTATAGGCTTAATGTTTATATTCCTTAAAAATTTATATGTTGAAGCCCTAACACCAGAGGAAGGGTGTCTGGGAGATAATTAGGATTAGATGAGGTCATGAGGGTGGGGCCCCCATGATGGACTTAGTGCCCTTCTTATAAGAGGAAGACAGAAAGATCTGTCGCTATGTGCATGTATAAGAAGAATGGCCCTGCCAGCACACAGCAAGAGGATGCTGTCCGTAAGCCAGGCAGTAGACTTTCACCAGAAATGGGACATTTTGACCCCTTGATCTTGGACTTCCCAGCTTCCAGAGCTATGAGAAATATATGCAATTTTTAAAGCCACCCAGGCCACACATGTTATTTTGTTATAACAGCCTGAGCTAGCTTAAACACTTAGGTATTTATATAAGTACTCTATGTGTCAATTAACAATGACTCTCTTTGACCAAACTACAATCACGGCTGAAGTGTGGACCCTGTTTTTGCTGGGCCTGCCTTGCCCAGGTTTAGCAAAAACTCCACTAAGCCAGGTTAGTGAAAATTTCTCCTCATCCTTACCATATAAATACCCTTGGTATCTGATCAACTTCCTCATCCTCCACATTGTCTATCTGATCATATTGTCCTGCCTTCTGCAAGAATTGTTCAGTTTGTTTAGCAAGAATACTCCTTCTCTTGATTTCTCTTAATGATTTTATCCACTGACCCCTTTGTTCCGCTCATTGGCTGTAAGTCCTCATCTTTCTTTGAGGTGTTTTGAGTTAAGCTTGATTTTTCTTCCCCATGGTGATAAGCTTGATAAGCTCTTGCAATACTCCTAAGTAAAATCTTCCTGATCATTCTAACAAGTGTCAGAATGCTGTTTTCTTTAATGCAATTTAGCTAAGCCTCTAGCATTATGAGGTTGATACAATGACCCCATTTTATAGAAGAAAACTGAGGAATAGAAACATCACATAATCTTTTAGCTCTTATTCAGCAAGCCAGTGATAGGGCCAAGATCTGAATCTAGCTAGTCCAGTTAGTGCAGGAATTTATACCATACTGTCTATTTTGATATAGTAGGCATGTAGATGGACATGAGCAGAGTAGGAACAATAGGCCGGGTATAGAAGGTCATTAGGGTAGGAAGTCCTGGGTACACAGCAATGGGCAAAAACTGGGAACTATAACAAGTGTCAAGTGAAACATGGAGAAATTGAAGGCACACAGGATTTCAGAGTCAGGACGTGTCTAGCTTGACCCACAGAGAAAAGGAAGTGGAGGTATTTCAGGTCGTGAAATACAGTGTCACCTGATAAGAATTACAGATTGGGCCCTGGCTGGTGGCTCAGTGGATAAGGCTCCAGCCTGAGAACCCAAAGGTCATGGATTTAATTCCCAGCCAGGGCATATAACCAGGTTGCAAGCCAGGTCTCCAGCCAGGTCCATAGCTGTAGGCAGGTGAAAGGCAACCATGCATTGATGTTTCTCTTGCTCTCTGCCTCTCTCCCTTCTTCTCTCTCTGGAAATAATAAATTAAAAAAACATTTTTTAAATAAGAAAAGAATTACAGATTGCCCTGAACAATGGCTACCAGCACCTCCGATCCTTCTAGCCTCATGCTTCTTGAGCTGCATGGACACCAGACACATCTGTGGTGCTCATCTGTGGTTGCATGTTGCATCTCTTCCTTGTTGGGAAGAGAACAGGTCACAGATTCTAATGGCAGCAGGAGAGAGAATGGCTGAGAAAGAGAAAGGTGGCAGGGAGAGGGAATGCGGTGGGAGAGCTGGTGAGAGCAAAGGCTTAGAGTCAGGGTTCACAGTTAAGTAGCCAGCAGGGAGGACCAACACCAGTGAGAATGGAGAACAGAATGTTTCTAAGACAGCAGGAGGAGGTGAAGTCTGAAAGGTGATTTGGGGCCCAGCTTTCTGCAGCCTTTACCATGTTTATCAGATCACAAAAGGATACCCCATGTTTTAAGTACCAGATAAATTCCAGACACAGATAGTTCACTGTAGCTTTTTAAAAAAATATTTCATTTATTTATTTTTAGAGAGAGGAGAAGGGAGACAGGCAGAGAGGGAAAGGGACATCATTGTAGCTTTTTGATCTCCACCAAATATGAGTTTTTATACAATAAATATACATTTAGCGCCGGCTGTGTGTCAGGCACTCCTGATAGAACTGCACAGGCATGCTCTCTCCTTGATTCTAGTGCAAGAGATAAATTAAAAGCAAATAAACAAAAATGAATGAACAAATTAATTAAAAAATCAAACAAGCAATGTACAAATTGTCCAATGAACTCCAAAAAGGTCTTAGAAGCTTTGGTTAGAACTCAATGATAAAAATTTATTCAAGAGTCTTAGTGTTTGCAAACGGGGACACAGCTGGACAATACCCCAGAAGCATTCCCAAGAAGAAAGATAAGAGTTCTTAGAGTAATATGTGCACTCGTGAGAATTATTGCTCTTCCATTCTTAGTTCTCAGATTGGTCCAGGATGGTTGTCAGTCAGATGTCAGGATGCATGTTAGAATTACAGTTCTTAGTATATAGATGGTTCTTAAAAATAGTTTTTTTCAGCCCTTTAAGAACACATTTATCATCAAGTGTACACACACACACACACACACACACACACCCTGATAACAAGTCTGTTATCTCTTTGAAAAACAGTGGCAAATATCGGGATCATGCAAAAGAGCTCAAGATTTCAATTTGACTGCTGAAAACTTAATTGTAAGCAAGATCATTTACCAAGCAGCAGACAATTCAGGGACACACAGCAATTCCTTCTGCAAACTACAAGTGTATGGATGGGTGGGACCTGCTGCTGGGACCTGGAGAAGTCACTGGCTTCAGCAGGAGGGTGGCCAGAAGGACTGTGACCTACAGCCTGACTCATCTTTAGGGCTGATCCCCAAAGATTTGTTATAGGGACTCTGCCTCTGAGTCCAGGGTTCCTAGAAGTGATTTTCTAGGGAACTGATAAGGCCTCGGAGAAATCAGACCAGCTGACCTGTGGGTGTCTGTGAGGCCTGACATCTTCGAGATGTGGGTGATGTGGCCACAATGAAGCAGGTGTGAATTAGAAGGTTCTCATCAAGCTATTCTTTGAGACAGTGTTTTCCTTCCTACCAGGGAAGTAAAGTTAGATTAGAGTGATTGAACTAAATAAGAAAGAAAATAGCACTTATCAGGTAACTGTTAGTGTTTTATGAGTTCTGAACACTGACATTTTTTTCCAAAGTCATTTCAATGACAGTATCAATTGCTAATACCCTGATGTGAATTCGTACGATTTTTCAAGATTCTACCCTTGGGGGTAACTGGCTGAAGGATACACAGGTCCCTCTATAATAATCTCACATGTGGGAACCTATGGGGATCTTGAAAAACTAATGTTTTTGGAAGTGACTTAGGAAAATGTGTCACCGAGATGTGATGTGAAGATGTTCAAATCTTGATTCAAACGTAAACTGTAAGGGCACGTCCGAGTCAATTAGGAAAATATGGAACAGATATTCAGTGATTTCAGGGAATTATTGTTTATTTTGTTAGAGATAATGACACGGTGGTAATGTTTTTTGAAGACTGTCCTTATCTGTGAGATATGCATACTGAATTATTTATAGATAAAAAAGGCTTTATATCTGAAATTTGCTTTGAAGAACTCAAAGTGTGGGGACAGAGAGATGAAACAAAGACTGGTAAAATGTTGATAATTAAAAAAACTGAGTGATGGGTAGATTATTCATTATACTTATCTCTACGCTTTTGTGTATATTTTTAAAAATTCTATGATTTAAAAAGTGAAAGAAAAAAAAAAAAAAAAAAAAAAAAAAAGCTCAGGACCAAGCACAAGGTGGGGCTAAATTCAGCAAAAAAGGATGCACCTGGGTGCTTGCGGGTGAAGACCAGAGAAGGGGTCATGCTGGGTGTGTGGACACGGCACTGGCTCTAATGTTGGCATCTTTACCAAGGTAGGTACCTCAGCTGTTATTTAACTTGAAAATATAATTGACATTATTATTGTCAATATATGTAATAAATATATATATATTATTATGACATAATAATATCATATTAGCTTCAGATGTATAACATAATGATTTGGTAATTGTAGTTACTATGAACTGATCTTTACAACCAGCCTGGCTAAGGTCCACCACCTCCCATTGTTGTACATTGTTTTTTCTTGCGATGATGATGACAGCTTTTAAGACCTACTCTCGGCCCTGGCTGGTAGCACAGTGGTTAAAGCGCCGGCCTGCGAACCCAAAGGTGGCAGGTTCGATTCCCCAGCCAGGGCACATGACAAGGCTGCAGGCCAGGTCTCCAGTCAGGTCTGTGGCTGGAGGCAGGTGAAAGGCAACCATACGTTGATGTTTCTCTCCCTCTCTGCCTCTCTCCCTTCCTCTCTTTCTAAAAATAATGAAATAAAGTCTTTAAAAAAAAAAAAAAAAAAGACCTACTCTCCTGGCAACTTTAAAATATACAACACTGTATACTTAAAACAACACAGTGTAGTTGTTAACTACAGTCCTTGGGCTGCCCATCACATCCCAGGACATTTATTTTATAGCTGGAATTCTGTGCTTTCTGACCACCTTTAGCTTTGGTGATTTCTGATCACAGGGACTAGCCCCAGGCTGCGTCCAAAAGTCAGGTTCTTGAGCTGGAGCTCCCTCCTTTCCTCCTGCAGCCACCCTCCTTGTCTGAGCAGGGCAGCTCCAGCCCCTGCCTCACAGCTGAGCACTAAAAAAGTTTCTCCAGGAATCATATTGCTCGTCTTTAATCCCAGCTCTGTTATTTGGGACCCTGGCCAAGTTCTAAACCCTCTCCATACCTCACCATCCTTGCGTATAAAACGTGGTTAATCTGAGCACCCACACGAGGGTTAAATATTTCACGGCAAGTACATTGTTGCACCTGACATGCGGTATGTGTTCAATGTGTGAAATCATCATCATCGTGAGCAAGATGCCTAACAGTAGTGGGGTTGACGGATGTCAATCCCCTTTGGCTTCCAAACCCCCTGCCCCTCAGGACAATGATGAGGTTTCTGCTTCACAGAATGAGACCCTGAAAGTCAGAAGAAAGTCCACATGACAGGCTTAGCCTTTGAGGGGCACTTACGATGTAGGAAAGCAAACCAACCTCAGCCTTAGTAGGATGGGCTGCCAGTGCTTCTGATGTGTAATGCGACGCTCTTCCCTTTAGAGCACAGGATGTCCTGGACCTTCAGAAGTGACTCCAGCTTGCAATGCGTCATAAGGTTGAGAGTCCGGCTGTTCACAGGTGTTCAGGGGTTCCCTCCTAATCTAGCTACTGTACCCACAATTGCCACCATCCAAGTAGGCTGAGTCACTTCAGCTTTGAATGCCGGGGCTCCTCAGAGGGCAGGAAGGAAATGAATTTGCTTTTGTATAAAGACAACTTTTGTTCCTATATAAGCCTCCAAAGGGAAGACACCACATGTGCATACATACATGAACAACACACACTCAATGCACACATATACACATGTGCACACACAAACAACATACTCAGTGTACACATACACACATGCGTGCACACAGTAGAAGAACAACAGGGGAGGGCTGGACAAGACACAAAAGACAGGCGAAAAGATGAAAAGTTGCTGGAGGGCACACGTGTTGGCAGGCAGGCAGGTGGGTTCTCCTGACCCATTTCACTTCTCATCTAATGATAGTAATGCCGGCTTCCAGGCTGTATCTGTCCCCTGGGAGGGTTAAACCCCCTCTGTGTGGTTATTCTTGGAGTTGCTGGCTCCCTTTGCTGAGGGAGGCTTGCTGTTCTGCAGGCACTGGACTGGACATCTGAAAATTAGTTGCAGCTCAGAGTGGGGCTCGGGCCGGAAGGTCAGGTGCCCAGGGTCCACATAGATCAAATTGCAGCTGGTGATCTCACTCAGGCAAGTGGCAGGGCATGATGGGATTGGTGTCAGAAGATTTGGACTGGCCTCTAATGAGCTCTGTGGGTCTGGGCAAACCACTCCCAACCTCCATCTGAAAAGTAATTTTTGAACACTTCATATGCGGTAGCTCTGAAAAGCGCTTACTTAGCCCATTTCCCGGCACATAGCTGCAGTTTAATAAATGTTGGCGCTGTTGATTGTACACTCGGTACTGTGCTAATTTATTGAGGTGCCCACAGTCCTCAGGGAAAAAGTCACTAAGTATAGAAACGATACAAACACAACTAGAGAGGTACATACCAGACACGAAGAAAGCATACATAGGAAGGGCTGAATCTTTCTTTGCAGAAGTGAGAGACAAGGCAACATCTCCCAAGGGTGGCAATATCCAAGTTGAACTACAAAAGATCAATAAGAGCTCAGTGAGGTAGGCTTGGGCATTCCAGACAGAAGAAAGGATTTGTTCAAAGCCCGGAGATTCGAAAGAATCTGGTGCTTTTGGGAACCACGGTGATGCGGCATCACTCTGGTGGGAGATGGGGTGGGAAATAAAGGGAGTCAGGGTCAAGCCATGCTCCCACTGCCCACCTCTCAAAATCCGTCTGTCTCTAGAAGTCCTCACTTGCCTTTTCTGTTGACTACCTCTGCAACTGGTGAGGTTTCATTTGTCAAAGCAGATGCTAACCGCCTGGTTCCTCGCCTCAGGAGCTTGGCCCCGGGAGCTGATGCCAACTTCTTCAACATCCTTGACATTGGGTATCTCTGAGTTTCTGTTCTCTCTGTATGAGGTTGTTTGCATACACATGTGGAAGCAGGAGGAGGGCATAGGAAATGACACTGTCAAACTCCTATGACCCTGCCTGATGACCTTCCCCTACTCACCTGAGTCCCTTCGTCTGGAAGGACCCCTTGTCCTTCTCTGCCAGCATCCTCAAATAGCCTCCATGCTTGCTCTCTTTCTTCTGGACACCCAAGTGGTACTTTCTTCCACTCACTTAATTCATTTCTATTCAAGTTTCTGTTTAAAATGTTGTCTTTAATGAAAACATTATCAACATATAAAAGTGTAATAATAAACATGGCCAATTTAAAAGTAACAAAATGAACTTCTATATAACCATAGTGCAAGTGAAGACATTGTTGACCAGTCATGAGAGAACTCATGTTTTCAAGCCCCAATGTTGTCGACTGATGAGTTAACTTCTACTTGCACTTGCATTAGCTTTTGTATGAAATTGCTGATCGGCAATGTGTTAAGATATGGAACATTATCTGTGCCTTAGAAGCCACTGGGTGTGAGCCTTGAATGTATGGTCACCAATGACATTTGAGCACAGTGCTAGGGGTCCCAGCCAACATGAAGGCAGGACAGTGACACAAAATGTGTAATATTTGGAGAAAAAGAAACAAATACTATTAACAGATAATATGATTGTCTATGTAGAAAACCTTTAAAAAAAAAAAACAAAAGTAAATTGTTAGATTAAAAAGAGAGCAACAAGCCCTGGCTGGTAGCACAGTGGATAAGGTGTCGGCCTGAGAACCCAAAGGTCGCTGGTTCGATTCCCAGCCAGGGCACATAACCAGGTTGCCAGCCAGGTCTCCAGTCAGGTCCCCAGCTGGAGGCAGGTGAAAGGCAACCATACATGGATGTCTCTCTTCCTCTCTGCCTCTCTCCCTTCCCCTCTCTCTCTAAAAATAATAAATAAAATCTTTAAAAAGAGAGCAACATTTCTCAATACAAGAATCAATATGCCAAATAAGTTGAATTATATATCAGAGTTTGAAAATGGTAATTTAAAAACCTAAATCTTATGATAGTCATATATATATATATATATATATATATATGCACACACACACACATATACTGTATATATATTTAACTATTATAAGTTTATATGATAGTTTATATAATATGTGTGTGTGTGTGTGTGTGTGTGTGTAATGATATAAAACACATAGGAAAAAGTCTAATCAACTTCATGGAAGCTTATTATGGTGAGAATTACAAAAATACTTTGAAAGATGTTAAAGACCCAACAGAATGGACAGACTCAGTACAGGTGTGGGCAAATATAGGTTTCCAGTTATGAGTACATGAAACATAGGGTTATTCTTGCATTATTATTTATTAATTATCGTATTATTTTCCCTATGAACAGCTGTAAACTTACTTTTGTCACACTCTGTATTATAAAGATGTCCAACATCTTCCCAAATTGAGCTATTGATGTAATGCCACTCCAGTGATAATGTCAATAGGGTATTTCATAGAACTTGACAAGCTAAAATCTAAAATATAATTGAGGTGCTAAGGTCAATAATAGTCAGGCAGAAGAAGAAATATGGGTCGTGTGGCCTTTCCTTTGCAGTTATCATGAATTAATGCAAAGTTGGAATAAGTAAGTAACAGTGATATTGGGCATAGCCAAATTGACAACAGTCAGAACAAAGCACCCACCAAGAGCTCAGAGATATGGAAACCTGAATTATGGCAAGATTGGTGTTGCAAATCAGTGGGGAAGGGTGGACATTTCAAAATATGGTGCCAGGACTCCAGGTTATCAATAGAAGGGAAAGAAATTAAATCCCTAAATCACTCTATACATAAGCATCAATCCAGGTGGATTAAAGACTTCCATGTAGAAGTCAAAATTACAAAACTTTTAGAAGACATCAGGGGAACAAATCTCTAAGATCCCAGGGTGAGGAAGGGCTTCTCAAACAGGACAGGGCATGGGCAAACGTAAGACAGTGACGCATGTGACTGACAGCCCAGAGCTTGGCAACAGGCGTATGTGTGAGCTCCACCACTCCCCAGGCAAGCGGAGACACCCTGGGACAGGCTGGGAAGGGGGCCCCTGGGAGCCACATACGCTGTGTTCTGTTGCAGGGTGATTGTGAAAGTTATTAAGTTTGTGTTATAAAGCAACGAACAAACCCCTAGAAATGATTAACTAGGGAAGTAGTTCGATAGTTTGCATAGACATTAAAAGGGTGCATTTTAGATAGGCAAGTTTAGGAAGAACATAATATCCTTTTTGAGGGTACAGATATTTCCAAAGGCTTAATTAATAATCCAGAAGGCTAGTGAAAATAAGATTGTAGGTGAGTTAGCGTTGGTCCTACTGACCCATGTAATGTACATGTATGTTTGTCAATTACATCATTGAAATAGATTTTTGTATATTTAGGTCTCACACCTAGGAAGACAAATTTGTCTTTTCTTTTATTAGACATTTTCTAAATATTTTAGTTTTGAATTTTTTTTCCACAAACAATAACAGACATATACAGATAGAAAAGATTCGAAAGGTAAGGATAATTTGGCAGAAATTCATAAATCTTCGATTCTAGAAATTGCAATACTTTCTGTATCTATTGGCAGCAATTCTAACAGCTTTAAAACGTTTCTGCAATCAAAAAGTTTCCACTGACATAACTTCACCTGACAATTTATTATACTCATAAATTTCCCTGTCTTTGGTAAAGACTTTCAAAGGTGTTCCCCTGTGACTATCAGAGAGCTGGCTGAACGAGAGGAGACGCTGAAACCATTTCATCCTTTGCTTTAGGTGGAGTGTCAGGTCTCAGTGAAAATGAGGGCAGCATCCAAACATTGTTCTTTACATTCCAGCAACGTATCACTTCTCCCAGGATTCTTCTTTGAACTATAACTCTTTTTTTCTCCTATAAATGCCCATCATTTGTGACTATTTTCTACTATGATTAGCTTCACCTAAAACTTCACACCAAAGGAAAGGATAACTCAGTAAAGTCTCATTCAGCTTTCATCAACAATTTAAAATTTATTGCTTGCATGCAGAAATATGTCTTCAACCTCAGGTATTGACAGGTACACACCACATGAAGAACTTACTCTCTAAACAAATGTTTAGTTCTGTGTGTGCGTTTGGGGGGTCCACGGTGCACATGGGAGTTTTTCAAATTAACTTCAAATAACTTCCATGTACATTTATTTTAAATTTATTAAAGGAGAGCTAATAAAAATATCCTACTATAAAACTTATATACACATTATTAAAAACCAGCAGGAAATGCAGCAATTGTTTAGAACTTTGGCCAACAAAAGATTTTAAAAAAAGTATGTTTTTACTAACCGTGTAGAGTTGCTGGCATTTGGTGAGCCAAAGAAGCTTATGGACTTGCAGTCCAATTCATTTTTATTAGCAATTCTCTATGATATACACCACTTTATTTCCTGCCATTGGATGGACCACTCCAACTGCCTACACTTGGTTCACTAGTCTACCAAACATGAACAAAATAACCTCAAGATAGGCAGATATTTATTTACCAAATCTTTAGCTATTTAATTCAGTGTCAGTCATGAGTCTCCTCACTGAAGTCCTGTTTTGTAATTCTCCACTGGTAGCGAGATGCCATGTTACAAGTTCACAAGAGGAAAAGTCTAAAATGGTGTATAACATTCATGATCCATCATGTTAACTCAGACATAGAAGAATATAAATAGTATGGGTAAAGGAATAAAGTGGGTCTTTCATTTTGGTTTTCATTGTTGTTCTGAAGAGCGTGCCTCCACCTGCTTCAGGAGAAGGCTGTGGGCACAGCCCTGGTCCCCATGAAAAACAGTTTGAAACTGTTTTCAAAATATTTTCTGTCTTCCCTGGCTGGTGGCGCAATGGATAAGGCACCAGCCTGCAAACCCAAAGGTTGCTGGTTCAATTCCCAGCCAGGGCACATAACCAGGTTGCAAGCCAGGTCTCTGGCCAGGTCCATAGCTGGAGGCAGGTGAAAGGCAACCATACATTGATGTCTCTTTCCCTCTCTGCCTCTCCCTATCCTGCTCTCTGAAAAAAATAAATAAAATCTTTAAAATATATATTTTCTGTCTTGTTAGGTTTTAAGCAGTTTTCATATGAAGTCGCTTAGAGCACTTAGTCAGCCAGCTCTCTGCACATGGAGCTTCTGAAGACCATTTCCCTTCAGTTCCTGCAGCATGATTCCCTGATGCCCCAGCTGAGCGCTGCCACCTTAGTTTATGCGCAGCTCTTGCACGTCTCCTTGTGTAACAGGTCCTCATACTGTGTGTCTCCCTCAACACACCTTTGGCTTCCAGAAACTTCTCTGCACCGCCTCCCGTGGTGTCCACAAAGCCGTAAGCTATGCCCAGGTTCTGCAGCTGCCTCTTCTTCTTTCCCTACTCCACTCCCCTTTCTCAATTCTTCTCTTTCTCTCTTATTCAGCAAATATCTTAATGCCCTTCAAAATATGTGCCTGATCTATTTAAGTAAGCACTAAATAGAGTTTCTTACGTGTTATAAGAATTAGAGGGTGATAATGAAGGAGGTGTGGAGGTCATACTTAAACCAGACTTGAGAATTTTAGGAAGGCTCCCTGGCCAAGAACAAGAACTACCCTCTTGTTAACACTGCCTTTCTCCCTTCCCTGCCTCGCTGTCTGCGCTCGCTCCCTCACCCCCCTGGGATCGGGTCCCCAGGAAGCCACCTGGACCAATTTTGCCTCAGGCTCTGCTTTCAAAGGAAACCAAACTGGGATAGATGGATCATCGTACCAGCCTTCCTGGCTTACTCTGCACCCTAATGTTGAGTTTCAGGGCTTATTGTTAATTACCTTATTTTCACCAAGTTTTTCTAAGTAAATTTCTGAGAGAGAATCTTAGTTTCCCTGATCCATTTTTCTAGACCAGATTCTCCATTCAACCTCTGGAAGCTATGGAGTGGCTGTGTTGGCGTTAGGTAGACGTGCCCACCCCAGTTCAATCCCCTGTGGCTGGCCATGCAGGGGGGTCAACGGACTCCATTGGTGGAACAAAGACTTTTGAGCATGGCAGACACTCTGATAATGTAGCATGAATTGAATCCTTTCAACCTTATTGCACAGAAGGTTCCCGCTATCATACTTAAAATAGCAACAACAACTGAGGCTCAGAGATGTTAAGCGATCAGCTCAGTATTTCACACATATGAATGGCGATGTCTGGGCTTCCATCCAGAATGTTCTAACCCCACAGCGTTCTTTTCATGACACCAGAATGCATGGTCAGCAGGAACGGTCAGGAGTCCATAGATGAGGTGCAGAGCCAATGCACTCCTTTTTATTTAATTTGAATATGTAAAAAAAGTAAATTGTTTCCTGAAATGAGCCCATGCTAGTCCTTTGCCTTTCTCATTTTGAGGACATAGCCGTGAGAGAAAAACAAAGGACACCACCAATAAATTACATCTTTGCAGTGGATCCAGAAAGGTTGGGGACTAAGTGGTGGGGTAGGGAATGCTTTGACTCAAGGTCAAACACTTGCAGCAACTGGTGAAATTGTTGGGGTCCTAATGGGAGACATTGCAGTTGCCTCTCTCACTTAGAGAGAACATCTTACCACCTCAGTACGAACGTGTGTAAGCAGAACCTGTGTCTGAGAGGTTCCCTGTTGACCAAATACCCATTTTGTTATGTGAAGCAATGGATATCCAAAACACACCCAGTGCCCAGCGGGACATTTATGGCTTCACCTGAGAGGGAACTACTGCCTTGATGTAACAGAAGACCTCACTGAGGCAGATGGACGTTCAGACCCCTCTATGGCCAGGACACAATGACATCATGGAGACTCCGTTCTTATCTCTCTTACCCCTGCCTTTGGTTGGTTAGATTTTAGGGTCTGCCAGATGAAAGCAGCCATTTCAGACCCTCCCCCGGCTCAGTTCTCCCGTCCTCAGGATCAGAACAACGTCTGTTTCCTGAGGACCTCAGCATAAATTTCAGTGGGTGCTCTTGACGCGGCTGGGATGACTTGTCTGTCCTGGAACCAAGCACTGTGGCTAAGAGAAAATGGAGTTGCCTGATTTTCAGGGTCCAGTTCCCCGGCTTGGGTACAGTGTCAGCTTTCCCTGAAAACACTCCAATGAAGAGTGATAAGCACTCAGAATCCCTAACACAATCAAGATCCTTTAATCTCAAGGAGAGAAAGCAAGTTTGGTTAACCTAAATACACACACACACACACACAGAGCAAATATCCCCTGCACACCTCCGTTATCCCCACAAAGGAAGCCATGGCCTCATGCTCTGGGATAGAAACACACTCAGAAGTTTGTTGGACTTCAGCTAGCCTCAGATATTACAAATAATTAATTAGTGGGTTGTCAGTTCCCACCACTGGAATAATAAAAGCAAGCTTCAACCAAATAAGGGAAATCTAGATTGTTTTTTCAATGCCAACCTGGCAACCCTGGCTCATTCTTCCACCCCAGCTTATTTGCGACCTTCTCTGTGAAGCATCCCCTCACTTGCCTGTCCAGGTCCTTTCATAATAACAGTGGTCATTTATTGTCATGCCAAGAGCCCTCCTATGTGCTGCCTCTGAGCAGACCTTGTTGCTCACATTTGGGGCCAATCTTGGATCAACTTCTCCACAAGTGAAACCAGGTTCTGGGAACTGAGTTGCATGTAAACATCAGGGGAGGAAGCCAACATGTTAAAGTATTCATTTGTTCAGAGAAAGTGTGCGCCAATGTTTTCAGCAGCCAGGATGGAGAGTCTCCTTGGGACCCTGAACTAAGCATCGTGGCAGCTTGCTTGGAAGCCAGTAGAGGAAAATGTCATTAATTAATGACATCCCCTTTCTACCAGCGGCAGTGTGGCATTTGGAGTCAGACAGACGGGAATTTAATTTTTATCTCACTCTCCACCTACGTGACCTTGAAAAAGTTAGTTAACTTTTCTAAGCTTCGGTATTATCTTCATGGATAAAATAGGGAACTGCTTTTCTAAGAGGGCTAAGGTGAAGATGAGTAGAGACAGCACAGAGGATATAGAGTCTATGGTATTTTGTATATAGAATGCAGTATCTAAAGGAGCATGGCACACGGGACCTGTCCTGCACGCGGCAAATGGGATGGACATGGCCTTGCTTGTGACACTGAGTTACTCAAGCCTGTTAGAGCACTTCCGTGCTGGAGTCATGGATTCTGTGCATCCCAGCTCCCTCTTTTGAGTATTCCATCGCTTCCAACACAAAACTTCACTATCACATTAATGCTTCTCAAGATGACCATGTCACTTACATCTGGCGCCTTGAGCTTGGTAAGACCCCTGCCCCACTGGAGGCCTCATTTCAGCCAGGCTATTTTCAGGAAGTTCTCAGCAAATGGCTAACTCCACACAGCAGTCTAAGTTCTGGAATTTTCCACTTGATGACACTTCTTGACTTTTAATTGTCAACATTAGTGTTCACGGTTACCATAATGTCTCCCGTTAACGAGGTTTATAAAACCCTCCGTTCTCCCGCCCTTGGGCCTGCGTATAACTGTCCCCTCTTGCCTGGAGGAATCTCTCAGCTCTTTTCCGCATCTCTCCAGTTCTCCTCCCTCCATCCTACAGTAGGTCCCAGGCCCAGCGTGCTTGTGCCATCACCACTAACTTCACTTTCTTTTACTTTTAGATCATAAATACCAAACCGTACAGTTACTTTTTGTGATGTTGGGATTGAAAGAAATGAATCCAGATTGTACGGAGCACTGTCCCAGGCGTGATGCTAAGAGGTGAGAGGAGGGTGGACAAAGGCAGAATGCACGTTAACCAGGCGACCCTGGGGTTGCACTTGGATTATAAATTTCCCTGCCAAGGTGCCCAGTGTTCCTGCGGGCCCAGATGCAGACTCCAGCTGCAGTGTTGCTGAGGCCAAGAGTAACTCTGGGTCATGTCTGTGAGAGTCAGTCTTTTCCTTGAACTTGTGTTCATCTTTAAACTATCCAACCCCTTCTTCCCTAAACTTGCTTGAGCGAGGCTGCCCCATGCCACCGAGAGAGCCCGGGCTAAGACTCACATCAGAAGCACAACCCAACTCCATCAACCCACCCCAGGCCCAGGCCCAGGTCCTGGCCAATGTGCTGTCTGTCACCCCTTAGCAAGTGGGCACTGACTGATATTGCATCATGATGTCCAGGGACAGCATCCTATTCAGCTACTAGGTGTCTCTAGCCTTTGCCCTTCAGTTCTATAGGGATAGAAACAGTGTCCCTGGGCCTGGAACTCTGCCTGATCCCTTGGTCTCCTCTATTAGACTGATGCTCCTCTGGGCTGAGCTAGGTCTTGGCCCATCTGTCAGGCCCACTGGTTTATGACTCCTGAAGGCTGGGACAGAACTGAGTTGTGTAAGTATTTGGTGCTCAGAAAGGTATGTATTTGGTGCATGTGTGCTCCAATGAAAGACTATGATAAAACTCCTTATTCAGGGGCATCCACATGTGCCACCTGCCTTCCAGTCTGGAACACCCTTTCAACACTGTTGCCTATTAAAATCCCAGCAAACATGTATCTTAGAGACATGGTCCCAGGCTGGCTGATTAGCCCCACTGTTATCCTTTGATGTTGACCTGTGTAGCGTATCATGATGTTTATCAATTAGTTAATTATGTGATTATTTATTCCTATCACTATCCCCTCCCCCTGTGAGCTTCATTATGGTCAGAAACACATTATTTTTGCTCATTACAGCATCTTCAGTGTCCGGCAGAGTGGCTCCAATAAAGAAGATCTCAAAACGATTTTTTAACATGAATAAATAAGCAAATAAAAGACTGTACAACAGATAACGTTTACTGCAACCCTGTGTCATAAAGAAAGATTGAAAAGCCAATAATTGGCTTTTGTAGATTCCAAGGTTGGCCAAAAAAACAGCTGGAAGAGAAATGGCTTTGGAAATGCAAAAGAGTTCTCCAATTACCCTTGTTAAGGACATCCATTCATCAGACAATTATGTCCCCTTGTTTTCCTTTCCTTAAACAGGTTTCAGAAAGGAGGTGAGTTTATAACGGATGCTTGCCAATTTTATAGATGGATTTTTTCCTAGAGTTGATGAATGAATGATTTTTTTTTTTAAAAAAAGCAACTCAAATGGAGGGAGTTTTATCCTACTGAAGCCCTTGTTTGCTGTGGCCTTTGTTTCTCCATCGCTTTGAGAAAAACAGAGGCTTTTATGTCATCACTGAAGTCCTGTGCATGCCGGTTTGAATAAATGTGCCGGCAGCATTTAGAGATGTGACTCAGGCTGCTCAGTATGTCCTTTATTATTTTTTCTGTGTAGCATAAGCCACGACTACCCACTTCCTATATGCACATGTTGTTTTGAAGCGTCATTGGAGCTAAACACCAATTCCAGATATTAGCAGCACTGTTTATACACCACACTGGTGGATGGGTCATGGATCTATCTGTAAGGAGAACTTCCAATACCACAAAGATCTTCTTTAGGGGACAGAAGGGGTATTTTTATGTACACTTTTTGCATTCCATAGAAACAACCAAACCCAAGCATATAGAGTCTTTTTTTTTGGTCTTATTTGTGAGATAAATATATATATATATTTTTTCTCCCCCACTAACTTATGTCAGTGTTTTCCAACTGGCACCTTATCTTAAGTATTGTCTTATTTCCTCTTTGAAAGATTGAATGGTAAAGTTGAAAATTAGGAGAAAACCATTCATCCATTTATCTTTTCACTTACTTGTTAATTCAAATATTTGTTCATTTAGTCAACAAAACTTTAAAAATCTACAATCTTCCACGTTAAAACATATGTCACAATGGACTTAATTATTGACATTTTGTTTCTATGATAAACCCATGTGTATATCTACCTCTGATGGTTCCCTTCATATTCCTAGGATCAAAATTACTGCATCAAAATGTATGATTATTAGTTTAAAAAATGTCATTTTATTGTCCTCCAGAAAGATTGCATTAATATGCATCTCACAGACAATGTATTATTATACCCACTTTTCCTCACCTGAACAAACACTTGGTATTACCAATTTTTAAAACTGTTATGTTGACAGGTGAAAAAATTATTTAATTTATATTTCTGTTATGACAGATGAAGCTGAACTATTTTCCATATAATAATTAGCTATTTGTTTTTCTTATTTTATAAATTGCCCGCTATGTCTTTTTGTTTTGAGGTTTTTTTTCATACTACTTTGTAAGAACTATTTATTTATTAAAGATAGTAACCCATTACCTCTACTATATAGTATTAAAAAAAATCTACAACCTAAAAAAAAAAAAAATCTACAACCCCCCAGGAATAGTGTCAGGCTCACCAAGAACCCTGAGGGACATGGTGGTACCATGGCTCAAGGTGCCACCCATGGCCCTTGGCTAGCCTTGCTGGAGCCCATTCTCACACATCAGCACATGGTGGTCCCTGCAGGACTGGCCACTGCCTGGGGGCCTCTCTCTCTCTCTTTTAAAGAATTTTATTGTTGTTGTATTATATCCATCCCCTTTTTGCTCCCCTCTGTCCCCTTCCCTACCCACCCATTCCCCAACAAAGTCAATCCCACATGTTGTCCATGTCCATGGTTCTTCCATACTAGGTTCTTGACTAAACTGCTCCCCTTCTTTGCCTCTGCCTCCTCCTCCCCCTGATCTCCTTGCCCCTGCCCACTGAAGGCCTATTCACTGTATTCATGTATCTGGTTCTGTTTTCCTTGTTGTTTGTTTTGTTCATTATTGTCCTGTAATGAGTGAGATCATATGGTATTTGTCTTTTACTGCCTGGCTATTTCACTAAGCATAATACTCTCCAGTTCCATCCATGTTGTTGCAAAGGGTACAAGTTCCTTCTTTCTTTCTGTTGTGTGGTATTCCATTGTGTAAATGTACCAAAGTTTTTTGATCCAATCATCCACTGATGGGCACACAGGCTGCTTCCAGCACTTGGCTATTGTAAATAATGCTGCTATGAACATAGGTGTACATAGGTTCTTATGAATTGGTGTTTCAGGATTCTTTGGGTATAGTCCAAGTAGTGGAATTGCTGGATCAAAAGGCAGTTCCATTTTTAGTTTTTTAAGGAAACCCCATACTGTTTTCCACAGTGGCTGCACCAGCCTACATTCCCACCAACAGTGTATGAGGGTTC
>PVIW01000863.1:188902-295879 GCA_004026585.1 Noctilio leporinus | reverse complement strand
CGATGTTGAGTATTCTTTCATATGCCTCTGGGCCCTTTGTATATCTTCCTCAGTGAGTTGTCTGTTCAGGTCCTTTGCCCATTTTTTAATTGGGCTGTCTGTCTCCCTGGTGTTGAGTTGCATTAGTTCTTTATATATTTTGGAGATCAAACCCTTGTCTGAGGTATCATTGATAAATACCAAGTCCTTACATCAGGGACGCAGAGATAGATAAACTAGGGAGTCTGATGTCAGGTATCAAAAAGACAAGGCAACAATCACAACTCAGCATGGCACGTGTGAAGACAGGGGTAAGTGTGTGTGTGTGTGTGTGCATGCACTGTGTACAGATGAAGGAATTCCCCTGAGCTGACCACTGGTGGACAGTCAAAGTCAGCATGGTGAAGAGGAGGAGAAAGAAAATTTAAGAGAGAGTGCCAGCTATCTCTGGATTTCTGAAAGTTCATTGACAGAGCACCTTGTGAGTAATACTAATACTGATAAAAAGATGGAGAATGATTCTGGAATGGAACTGAGCATCTTTCTTCCTAAGTCAAACAAGGCCAGCATTGCCTTGCTTTTCTCTTTTTAGCTGGTGGAATCCTGGACTGAGTCCCCAGCCAGCCACCTGCCGAACTCAGCCAGCTGTGCAGATTCAGCACCTCTGGTGGAAGGTGGTGGTGAGCTGTCTGCCGACGAAAGCACCCCCCTGCTCCACGCTAGTTCTGCTGACCCTGTGAGATGGGAAAGATGGATAGGCAGTCTCTGTGTTTCACACTGACAGCTGGAAATAAAATGGCAATGAGGCCCCATGTTCCCTGGGACGGAGCATCCTGATGGGGCAGTTGAAACGGAATCAATTTAATGAGGAGAGGAGGTGACTTTGGGCATCGTGCGTGTTTGAGCTCCACACACAGGCAGATAAAACCTCCAAAGGTTGACTTAAAAGTTATTAAGGTGGGAAATCAGGCCTCCAGGAAGCCTCCTGTGCTTACTATCTGCAGGTAACATCACTTAGTCAGCACCAACCTACTTGTTAGCCATCATCTGAAACTCAGAAGCTGCCTTTTCAGACAGGTTAAGACCATAGGACCCAATTAACTGGGGACAGATAGGAAGAAGGAGATAAAATAGTGTATAATGAGACCCTCAAGGGTATGCAAATGCAATCCCACAGTCTTGTAATATTGTGATAGAAAAGGTATTTATACAAATCCTTATATTTATATGCAGGGCATCAGAGAGCTTCCCCAGTCCAGCACCCATATGAAGCCGCACTCTGGGACACAGAGAATTCCAGGTGCAGTTAGGTCCTGGTCAGAGCTGCTTGACTCAGGAAGTGACTGTAGGAAGCGACACCCAGCTCCTGGGGAAAAATAGCTCAGGATTCTCAGCAATTTATTTCACACTTTTATTTAGAATCGAGTTGCAGAAAGGGGTAACAAAAAGAAAGAGAAAACTGGTAGTTTTCATGAACCAAGGGCTTTGGCTTCCTGGATCATGCTTTTCACATACTTTTTAAAATCATCTTCATATGTTTGCAAGAAAGAAAACATTGTCCTTTTTAAAAAAACTGAAAACAAGGCTGGGCAGATGACAAGGTTTGCTGGAGGCTGCATAGTGGAAGAGTAGAGTCTGGCCACCGTCTCAGAAATGTCAGAAGAAAACTGTGTGACTCTTCTGCATGGGAGGGGTCACAGGTATGTTTCAAGTAGTTTTCCTCTTCCTGGGTCTCTGGACCTCTGCAAGATTTTCTGCTGAGCCTCTTGGTTCCTTTATGCCTGGTGTCTTTTCTTTTCTTGCACCTGTCTCTCCAGGGCTTACACATGGTGGCTGTTTTCTGGACCTCACCCTCCTGATACTTGCTCTCAGGTACATGTGAGATGGGAACAGCCATGCAAGGGCCTGCATCTTCTAGAGGGATTCAGGTGTATTTCCACAGGTCCCCATGATACCACCCCATCCAGTCTGCATGTGAACCCAAGCTTCCATTCACTCTCGGTACTTTTCATGTTATTCATTTGAAAAGAATTGGCTTATAGTTTCAAATATGTGGGTTTATTTTTTACTTGTTCTAAGAATTGGGACTGAGCTCTTATATTCCCCTTTATTCTCCTGCTTTGGGGAGTCCTGATTGGTGTCCCAGACCAACGCTGACTCCACATAGCTACCTCCCTCATGCCCTGGCTAGGTATCTGCGTATATCTGTGCTTTCAAGATCAATGTCCTAGTAAACCCTAGTTCTCTCCCTTTAATGGCCTCACTCTTTATCAGGAAGCAAAAATAAGTTTCCAATTCAAGGTGCTTACCTCTCCTATCTCTCATCTTTGAAGTGTTGCTTTAAAGAAGGACTTTCTATTCACCATCAAGCTTCTGGGGCAGGAAGAGCAGTAGTAGGGGGCATGCACCTCCTTGCCTTGTGGCTCCTGTTTGATGGGATTAGTAGCCACATTATCTCAGAAATAGATAGGGACCAATGAATACCCAAGCTTACAATTCTCTAACTTGGTTTAATCACTTTCTTTCTTTCGTTCTTCTTTTTTTAAAGATTTTATTTACTATTTTTAGGGAGGGGCAGAGAGGGAGAGAGACAGCAATGTGCGGTTGCCTTTCACCTGCCTCCAGCTACGCACCTGGCTGGAGACCTGGCTTGCAACCTGATTATGTGCCCTGGCTGGGAATTGAACCAGCAACCTTCACAGGCTGGTGCCTTATCCACAGTGCCACCAGCCAGGGCCTAATCACTTCCTTTCTGTGGTATGTTGGTTACTGGCTTGGGATTTTATTCCCTCTTCTCCATATTGAGAAAGTTCCTATGTGTGGCCCTATTATACCAGTGCAATCCTGGGCTCTCCTACCCCAACATGAATGCTGCTTTCCACTCAGCTCCTATTTTGTATATATCTGGCTTCAAATCTTTAGATGAGCACAATTCATTCCTAACTGTTTTGTTATTGGCCATCAGGGCAATGATCTCTCCCCACCCCAGTTGTATCTGTTATCTTTGTGTTACCATATTTATGGCTAATTTATTTCATTTGCCCATAATGTTTAATATTGGTTTCTCTAGTTTTTACTTTAGACAAGGTTTAAAGAGTAAGCTTGGATTGATATTACTTCCTTTGTTGACACGTTTATCTTCTGTACTTGGCTGGAGATAGTACCCCAGCTAGGAATGGGACCTTATGCATCTTCATTCTTGAATTTTTGTTTTTTCATCTGTGCACTTCACATTCAGGTTCCAGGTACTCAATATATGTTTATCATATAAATGCACAAATGCATGGATGATGAATGAATAGATTCACTTCTCCAGTTATGATGGGCAAGAATGTCCACAGAACATTCTCCATTTCAGCAGCGTCAACACATTTGAATCTCTGGATCCATGGGGAAGGGAGTGAAGGATAAGAGTTTTCACCTCCAGGCACCTGAGGTCACCCAGTATTGGTGGCAGGAATCCCTTCATGGATCTCTTCAAAGAGTCTCAGTGCTGGAAAAAAGCCAAAGAGAAAATAGCTCTTGCACCAACTCATGATTGCAAGATTGGTGGCACATAATTTCTCTTCAAACATTTTTCCATCTGCCATGAACAATGCATCTCTTGAAAACCAAATTCCCAAAGGGGTTCATGGGCCAGAAATAGATGCAGCAGATGTTCAAGTGACTAACAAGGTCAGTGTTTCAACAGGGACCTAGAGTCATCAGTTTTCCACATGCTTCTCTAGAGAATGTTTTATCTTAATGTCATAATAAGTGCAAGATATAAGTAAAACAGGGGTTAATATTTCTATTTTAAAAATAAAAAAATAGGCTCAAAAGAGTCAAAATGAGTGACTTATCAAAGGACCTAGTGCTAATGAATAGTTGATCCAGGACTCAAACTCTGATGTTCTTTCTACTCTACAATGTCATTGCTAAATTTTTTAAAAATAGAAGAAACGATACCTATTTACTTACATTCTTTTATGCATGTCAATTGAGCTAAACTTATTATTATTTTTTTTTTTTTGTCAAATGCCAAAAGCTATAAATGGTGTGTTATAATGGATAGAACAAGCTCATGGAAGTCAAAACAGGCCCAGGTTGTACTTCTAGAGGCATCTGTACCATGGGAAATTGACTCATCTCTCAAGGTCAATTTCTCAACATGGAATTAAAAAAACAACACCATAACACTTATGACAGATGGTTCCTCTGAAGGTTAATAGAATGATATTGGTGTGCACAGTGCTTGGCACACAGTAGGTCTGCCAACCACATGCTGATTTTTATTACCCTATTTCCTCCAGATAAACCAGACCCAAGATACAATAAATGCTTATTTTATTGGTTTTTCAATGTATTGACTTTGTGGAGGCTTTGCAACAGTGAAGAGCTGTGTTTCATTTGGTTATAAGTTTGATAACTCACTTTTATTTGAAGAAAATAAAATGACATGAACTACTACAGTAAGTAGTGCATGGGACAGCTGGTAGAGCTGAAACTGTTGAGATGTTTGCTCCAATCTCAGGCAACCTGGTCTGATGTTGTATGAATGTGCTGCCTTCCTGTGGTGTAGCTGTGCCTCCCATGATCCATCTCAGGGCAAGGCCAGCAAGTGAATGTGAGCTGTGCACTCTCAGGACAGTGAGAGAGAAAAGCCAGACTTGAGCAGGGCCGCGGGGGAATGGGCTGCAGGACAACAGAGTCTGAATTGTGTTCCAATGGAAAGACATTAAGTTGATGTTAAAAAGAGCTGACAGTTTGGGAAACTTACATGAGTATATGTTATAGGCTGAATGTTTGCATCTCCCAAAATTCATATGCAGAACTCAGGGTGCTCAGGGTGATGATGGTTCTAAGAGATGGAGGCCCTGGGAGGTGACTGGTGCCTTTGTAGAAGTTGTGCGATGAAGCTTCTTGGCCCCACCCCCATGTGAGGTTGCCGGAAAAGATGGCCAGCCAGGAAGCAGGCTCTGATGGGACAGCATATCAGGCCAAGATCATAACCTTAAATGTCATAGCCTCCTGTGCTGTAAGAAATAAATGTTTTATAAGCCACCCCATTTACGGTTTCTAGCCTCTAATGAACTAAATATATAAATATTAAAATAACTTTAAGGAAATAGGATTTTTTGGTAAGATTTCTTTTCTTTTCTTTTAAAGATTTTATTTATTATTTTTAGAGACAAGGGAAGGGAGAGAGGCAGAGAGGGAGAGAGAAGCATCAATGTATGGTTGCCTTTCACCTGCCTCCAGCTACGGACCTGGCTGGAAACCTGGCTTGCAACCTAGTTATGTGCCCTGGCTGGGGATTGAACCAGTGATCTTTGGGTTCACAGGCTGGTGCCTTATCCACTGTGCCACCAGCCAGGGCTGGAAACAGGATTTTAATAAACATGCTACTTTATTGCTACATAAAATGTTCTGAATGCTTTTATATGTGGATAAATATAGCTCTACACTATTTAGCTATAGCATTTTCTGTTATATGCATTATATGCATAAACTATCATTTATTTAACTGATTCCTTATGGATGGCCATTTACTACTTGTTGTTATAAAAAATGCTATATTGAATATCCATAGACTGTATTGATTATACACTTTTCTGAATAGTGTTAGAAAAATATTAACAAAAAAGAAATCTGGATGAAAGGAATACACAGTAAAATTTTTGTACCTTATTGCTAGATTCTCCTCTAAATGTGTTATAATTTCTATCCTCTGTAGTGTTGTATAAGAGTATCTTACTTCAATAATCATGAATACTGACATGTCTAATCTTTGCCAATAGTGTAGGTTAAAAAATATCTCATTTTATTTCCATATTTTCTTATTACTTGTGAGGATGAGAATCCTTTCATATGTTTCCTGTTATTCATGCTTTGGGAATTAGATACTTGGGTTCTTTGTTCATTTTTCTATTGACAGAGTTGTCATTTTTTTTTATTTCTTTCTAATGGCTTAGTATAAAGCTAATAAAGTTATCTATTGATTTTCAGATTTCAATTTTTGTTTTTATGAGGTCATACTTACTGTTTTTTTCTTTGATGTTTTCTGCTTTCAAAGTCAAGCTTTGACAGAGGTAGAGAATAATATCATGAAGATGATACTACTGCATTTTTGGAAAACCTAATGATGTCTGTTGAGTCACCCACAATATGAAAGTTTAGTAAGTTCAACAACTATGAAAGAAATACACAAAAATCAATAATAATAAAAACAAGAAAATAATCTCCCCCAAAGGTCTCTCACAATTGCAATAGCATCATACTAATATAAGTAAACTCTAAAAATGCATATGATTTTTATGATGAAAATGGAAAAAACCTACTTACAGTAACCTGAAGGAAAGAGCAACATGAGGAAACTTACTGAGCTCGGGAGAGGGGAGGTGCAGTATTGTGATGATGGCAACAGCCTATTCCCAATCTTCAAGTTCAATGCACTTCCAATCAACATCTCAATGAGTTCCTTAAAGATTGATGTAACTATTCTAAATGTTGTTTTGAGAAATAAGTATGCAACGATAAGAAAGGCATCTCTGAACTAGGGTGGTAATAAAAAGACAGCTTTAATGTCATGAATAAAAATGTATGATAAACCTACTCTGAATTAAAACAGAAATTGACACAGAAATTGGCAAAATGATGAATGAGAGAGAATTCAAATTACAGCCAAGCGCACATGGGGAGTTAGTCTGTGACCAAGGCAGTGTGGAAATCAATGTGGAAACATGGGTCACTTCTTTACTTCTTTCATCAAAATAAATTCCAAATGAGCAAAGACTTAAGTATAATCATAGGCAAAGCAAAATCACACCCATACAGATCCCTAAATAAAAAACAAGATTATTGTCACAGTTTCAATAATGAATGAGGCCCTGCAATATGACCAGGCAAGTAGGGATTTGAAAGGGAAGGGCAGCCATGGGTGATACTGAGGAGATGGTATTGACAGTCTAGGTGATTGGTTAGATGAGCTGCAGTGGGAACTGTGGGGAGGAAGGAGTAAATGTGACTGGCCTCTCTGGGAAGACACTGAAGTCACATTGATATCACTATAACTCACATTCCCAATGCGGGAAATTACCAACATAAATGAAGAGTACTCAAAGCTATCTACCAAAGGTTCCATCCCCAGCCCCATTACTGATCGGCAAAGGAACCTAGACAGGTGTGAACCTGCTTCCTGGGGCACCACGTATACTTGGTAAAGTAGATTGGAAGGTGTGATGTGAAAAGTACACCTCAGATTTACAATCCCATGAAAGCAATGGTTTTGGTATAGGGAACTTTATTTTTCTGAAGTTTTCTTTAGTCTGTTTTAGAGTTTCTGAGAAATGATATAAGAAATACCAGAATTTTGTGTTGTTTATTTAAAACCAAAACAGATTGAAATTATATGATATCCATCCTGGATGGGGTGTTGGACTATAACAAGGACATTAGGTAAAATTAAGGAAGCTTAAAGTATGGCATTTAGCTAGCTAGTCATGTGGCTATCCTGGTTCATTGGCTTTGACTAATGTACTGTATTCTTATAAGATGTTAATAAGGGAAACTGGGTGTAGAGTTCATGAAAATTCTCTACAGTCCTCATATTTTTGCAAATCTGAAATAAAATTCTAAAATAAAAATATTTGTTAAATTTGAGTAGAGTCATTTTTTCTCTGAGAAAGAATAGCAGCTGGTGATAACTTTAAAAAATATTTTATTCATTATTTCTAGAGAGAAGGGCAGGGAGGGAGGAAGAAAGATAGAAGCATCAATGCTTTTCACCTGCCTCCAGCGGGGGACCTGGCTGGAGACTTGGCTTGAAACCTGTTTCTGTGCCCTGACTGGGAATCAAACCAGTGACTTTTGGGTTTGCAGGCTGGTACCTATCCCCTGAACCATCAGCCAGGGCACTTATGACAATTTGAATAAGAAAGAAAATGTGTCCACATTGCTCTCATCCCCTAACAGAACCTGGAGAGAAGGAGGGAAAGAAGAGTCCTGTGACTGCCTGAGCCAAACATTCATGCCACTTACAGGTGAGATGCAGACTGCAACATTGAGGGCGAACCTCATGGACATTGTCTTAGGTGAAGTACACCAGTCACGGAAAGACATATGCTGCATAATTCCATGTATAGGCAGTATCTAAAATAGTCAAATTAACGGACTCCAAGAGTGGGATAGTGGTTGTCAGGGGCTGGAGGAGGAAGGCGAAATTGGGGATTTACTAACCAACCAGCAATACTTTTTCTTGAATAAGATCTAGAGATTCGCTGTACAGCACTGGGCCTATAGAGAACAGGAATGTATTGTACACCTTAAAACTCGATGAGATGGCAGAGCTCACGATAAGTGTTCTGCCATGATAAAATAAAACTTAAAAGAAATGGAAAAGGTGAGACATATTTGAAGAAGTTTGTTTTAACAAAGCATGTGATTGAATCATTAGACATATCATGGGTGACATAGAGCAAAATTCTTTGGAAAAATCCAGGGAACCTAAGTGGGACACTCTAGAGGGACAGAAGGGGCTTAGCCACCTGGTGGCATAACTGAGAGTTTTGTAATCAGGAATGTTTGGTTAAGTAGAAAACCTTATTCATGTCAAGCACCAAAAAGGAATGCTAGGTCACAAATGTTGGATTTAAACAGTGTTTTCTCAATTGAGAGCATAGGGGATACTTTCTTTGTCTTATAAACTTCGGAGTAGGGAAATAAGAAGAACTATGTATGGATGGTTAGTCTCTGAAGAAGAGCAAATGTCCTGCAGACCAAGACCATAAATGTGTCAGGAGCTATAAGAAAGAACAGCCTATAGAGCAACTTGGGGCCAGCATTGTGAGTTACTGTATTCTGAATGTGTCCCTCTCAAATTCATATTTTGAAATCCTAATCTCCAAGAGTAATGGTACTAGGAGGTGGGGTTCTTGGCAGGTGCTTGGGTCATGAGGGTGCAGTCCTCACAGTAGGGTTCATGCTCATTAAAAAAGACCAGGCAGAGCTTCCTAGCCCCTTCTACCATGTGAGGGTACCATGAGGTCACATGACCATGTGCGCCCTGATCTCAGGTGTCCAGCCTCCAGAACTGGGATGAAGAAATGTCTCTTGATTGTAAACCACCCCGCCTATGGTATTTGTTACAGCATCCTGAGTGGACTGACAAAATGGGGTTTCCACATCAGCTTGATCTAAATGTTAAGGACAGGGTGGCCTTAGATGACAATTGTATTATGAAATATTAAGCCAAACCAAAGTCTTGTCATTAGAAGTGACCAACAAGTCCCGTGTTAGTTGGGGAGCATTTAAACTTGGCTCTGGGAGGCAGTTTCTCTTCTTTTGTCTCCAAGGAAGGGTGAGCCCCAAGTTCAAACTTTTTAACACTGGTTGTGGCTACACAGAGCTTCCTGAAGCCAGTCCTTGGACCTAGGGAACAGATCAAGGAAGGGACCTCTGACACAGGCAGGGGCTTCTTTTTGGCCTGGTTTGCAGAATTCAGGACCCCAGGATAGTGTTACGAAAAATGGTTTTCTGAGAAAAGTTGTCATTTACTCTGTTATTTTAAATGTATTAAGCTATAACTCATCATTCTTTTCAAGAGACCATCTTTCTAAAAACTGAAACAGCTGAGTGCTCAAGAGTCATGGGCAAGCCCAAGATGATGTTCCCTTTGTAGACACATTACCAAAAGAAGTGCACGAGAGGTATGACCTTGACGTAGTGTAACTACAGCCCAGTTGTCTCCTGGCTCTAAATGAACAGTTTCTGGACAAGCATAGTGGATACTGATAGTGACATATTAAAAGCATTCTCTTATTCATGATCTAATTTAATTTTCAAAATATTTTAGTAAGGTAGATATTGCTGGGACAATTTTCTCTCTTTTTGCAAAAAGTAAACTGAAGCTCATAATTCACAGAACTATTCGGGGCTCAGAGAGCCAAAAAATGAACAGCAATTATTTCTAAAAAGAGAAATTTCATTCCCTTTGGATTAGAGGTGCTGTTTGTACCACTTGGTAACTTGACTTAAAATTAATATTTACTTGGAATAATTTATTTATGAGACTATAGAGATATTTATATTGACCTCTAGTAAAATTTTGGTTATTAAAATTACTTACCAAAAGTGAGCTAAAAATTGTTTCTTTTTGCTATCTCCAGGGAAATGTAGTTCCTATTTTTAAAAGCTTAGGGAAGATTTGAAAGCATTTTACAAAAGAAGAAAAATGAGAAACTCTGGACTAGAAAGATAATTGTGCTTCTTAGTTCTCTTAAACTAAAACTGCTAAAACTTCTTTATGAGAAATGGTTCACATTAATTAACTTGTGCCTTTTCTTCTCAAGCAAGATTATATTCCAGTTAAGACAAAGGTTAAAGCAGTACATCCTTGTGAATGCAAATACAAATTAATTTTTATTTGTCCCTAATTAAATGTTATCCACCATTGTCATCTAAGCATTCATACCTATTTATAACTACAGAAAAGCTATTATTTTTGACTTTCTCTTGCCTCTGAGGTTCCTCAAAGCCATTTTATTGCTGGATGTTAGTTGAGATAAAAAAACAGCCAACAATAGTTTTTCTTTTAAACTCCAATTCTTAATCTGCGGCCATTAATTATGTTTAATTTCTCTTCTTCAAAGCATTTCTTTTTCTTAAGACCCTTCTAATTCTTCTCACGGAAAGAGGTCCCCTCACCTTCCCTCCCAGCAGGACCCTGTTATAAGACCTGTGTTTGTATCTTACCACGAGGCTTAATGTTTTTTCCATGAAAGCTTGGTTCATGTTCTAGCATTTTCTCATAAACAGTCTAAGCTTTGTAGTTATTTATTTTTAATGGTAACAGTCAAAGCAAATGTCCATAGCAGGATATATTTGCTTACTGTTTAGATTTATGAATTCTAGCATTTGCAAAACCCAAAAGGTAATCTGTAGGAAGAAAGACAGTGTGGTGTATGTACTTTTAGGGGGACAAAATAAAGTAATAAAACAACATTAGATAGGCGTTGCTCACTTCACTTTAGCGACATTGCCTGTTACTAAGGAAGCAATGATGGCTTTGGAACAAGGCAGGACCTGGTGTGCAACCTGCCTCGATCAGGTCCCTATAAAGTCCCTATAAGGGGATTTCTTAGCATCATCCAGCCTTATTGTTCTCATTTGTATGAGGGGGTGGCCCTCATTGCATCAGAGACACTCTCTCTAGCATCTTTACATTTTCCTTATACAGTGGGATTATTCCCATTTGAACATAAGATTCTTGAAAAAAAAAATTTACCCTGACCTCAATTTTTCCTTCCAGGGGTTGCTTTATGCATTACTTGCCTCCACATAAAACAGCTATGGAGAGGGTCACATTCTTATGTTCCATCCAGTGGTCTCCAGTCTGCCTTCTGTCCCATCACCATGTGCAGTGGACTCTTGTGAGCGTCTCCCCACAACCTCCATGCTGCCCAGCTCCACGGACCCTTTCCCTACCAGCCCACCACTCTAAGCTTCTGCAAGCTGTCACCTCTCTCTGTCCCAGCAAGACAGGTAAGAAAATTGGTTCTCTTCCCATTGCCCCAGCTGTTCTTTAGGTCTCTTGGGAAGGCTCTTGTTATCCCTTGTAAACTCTGTCATGCTGTGAGGCACTGGTTCAGCCCATTTCCTTCCCCATCTTTTAACCTCAGGGAACCTCAAGCTTCCGTGGTTGTGCAGGCTGTTTGTGTTTGGTGACAGCAAGTTCAGACCTCGACCTCACAACCTCATCCTCCAACACGTGTGTCCAGTGGCCCATGTGACATGTCTAGTAGCCGTCTCTATCACACACCTCAATGCACTTCAAACCGCATTTGCACCTGCTCCTACCTTGATCTTTCCCTCCCCAGTAAACCACACAGGTTTCAAACTAGTTATGAAATGACAGATTCAGGTTGGTTCCTCCTTAGTCCTCATCTGTCACTTGGAAGTCATCTCCAAGTTCTGGTATGCTGTCCTCCCAACATGCACTGGTATTTCCCCATCTTTTCTCATCCAGCCACTGTCCCTGCTATGAACGGTTGACTTGTGTGTTGAAGTCCTTGAGTATACCTTATTAAGAGATAAAGTTTTTTCAGAGATAATTAAGCTGAAATGAGGTTATTAGGGTAGGCCCTGCTCCAAAATGACTGTGTTTTTTATAAAAAGGACTATTTGGAGACAGACACAAATGTGGGCAAAAGCAGAAGATGAAGATAGAGATCTAGGTGATGCTTCTACAAGTTAAAGGATGCCAGCAAACCCCTAGGCACTTTGGGAGAGGCATGGAGTAGATTCTCCCTCCCTGCCCCCAGAACAAACCAAGCCTACTGATCTCCAACTTCTAACCTCCAGGACTTAGAGGTTAACTGTGAGGCAACGCTTTTTTGTTCAGACCACTGAGTTGTGTTCCTTTAGCGCAGCAGTCTTAGGAAATGAATATACCAGCACCTAACCTGGATTCTTGCTCCTCACTGGTTTCATCTTTGTCTGTTTGCAGTCTCTTCTCTTATGCAGCGGCAAAAGCGGTGGTGAAATGAAGCTAATTTTAATCATGCCACTGCCTGTGTAGATGCCTGCTCATTATATTTAGAAAAAAACATCAGACTCTGTGTCATGGTTTATGAGAAACCCGATATGATTGGAATATTGCCTCATACAATTCTCTTCTGTCACTATTGGCAATAATATTAATCTTCTAATACTCATTACAATATCACAGAATTTTTTCCTGCCTCAGGGCCTTTTCTGTATGCTATTCCTCCTGCCTGAGAGACGCGCACCAACTGCAGATAGGACTTCTTCCTCATGGTTCAGTCGTCTGCTTAAAGGCTAGATGCGTTGTCAGAGGGCCCCTCAGTTCCCTTTCTCAAGGTACCTTCTATTTCCATTTCGATATTATGCTCTGGCTGGTGTGGCTCAGTGGATTGAATACCTAACCCAAGTGTCGCTGGTTCCATTCCTAGCCAGGGCACATAGCCAGGTCTGTAGCTGGAGGCAGGTGAAAGGCAACCATACATTGATGTTTCTCTCCTTTCTTCCTCCATCCCTTCCCCTCTCTCTAAAAGTAATGAATAAAATCTTTAAAAAATATACAGCATGTTCACTTATGTTATACTTTTAGTTCACTTATATGTGTGTTAAATGCCAATCTCTCTGCAAAGTAAAAAGGTACAAAATCCTTGCCTTCATATTCACAACTTATTACCAGAGTCTGACATATAGTACCTTCTGAATACTTTGCTAAATAATTAAATAAACAGCCATCCGTAAGACTTTTCAAATTGAGTCTGTATAGCATAGACTTCTTTTACTCAACATGTACTGATGGCCCCTTGGTGTTAGGCACTGTGCTAGGCACGAGGAATTCAGTCTGGATAAGATAGACCAGGCCTCAGGCTGGTGAAACTGTAAACCTAAAGGCCCTGAGACAGAAATATACCTGGTACCTAAAGAAATGACAAACAGCCCACTGAGGCAGGAGCAAGTTAAAGGCAGGGTTCTGAAATATGGGACATAAGAAGAGAGAAGAGACAAAAATAGATTTTTCAAAAAAGATTTTATTTATTATTTTAAGAGAGAAGGACAGGGAGGGAGGAAGAAAAGGAGAGAAGTATCCATGTATGGTTGCCTTTCACCTGCCTCCACTTACAGACCTGGCTGGAGACCTGGCTTGCAACCTGGCTATGTGCCCTGACAGGGAATAGAACCAGAGACCGTGCCTATCCACTGAGCTACACCAGCCAGGGCTGAAAACATATTTTTAAGTGTGGGGGAGCAAGGGTCAGCGCAGAGAGAACAACAGGGCTATTTTTACCATGCAGTCCAGGCCTGGTGGCCTGAGCTGATCCATGGCAGCCCTGGCAAACGGGAGACACAGTCAGGTTCTGGGTCATTTTCAAAGTAGACCCTCAGGGAAGGGCTGATGAGTTGGATGTAGGTAGTATTAATCGAAAGAGAGAAGTTATAGGTAATTTCCAGCTTCTTGACCCAAAGCAACTTAATGAATGCCGTTGTCATTTACCAAGATGGGGTCACTTGGAGGAGGAACAGGTTTCAAGGAAAAGATTGGAATTTCAGTTTTGGACATGTTGAATTAGAAATATCTACTAGACAGCCAGATGGAAATGCCACTTAGGCAGTGGCTATAGAAGTTTAAAATTCAGCAGAGGGGTCAGTTCAAGGTAATCAATAAATTTCAAGCCATAGGGTTTTATATATGGACACTCCTTTAGGACAGTGATTCTCATAGTTAGCAATCGGCAAGCCATCACTGTCTAGTGGTATATTGCTAATCTTTCCTTCCTTGTTAAATGTCAAGTCAAGTTCAGAAATGATTTGGATGTAAATAATTTTATTGACATCCTATGCAGTGGTAGACATTTATTTAATTGATTAAAACAGAACAGGAAATGATACTCAATTTCTGTAATACCTCATATGCTATGTAAGGAGAAAGCATTCTTCTCTAAATGTTTATTGGATCGTCTTTTATCCCACGGACATTTGTAGAAACCCCATTATGTGTCAACCACTGACGGGATCCAGATTACATAATGAAAAATAGCAGGCAGTCCCTGGACTTGAAGAAATAGATACCTGGGTTGTAGCTAATGATCCTTGCTGCAATTACCTTGGCAAGCTGTTGTGAGGTTCAAAAGAGGTAATTGATGGATAGGGTTGAATTATGTCCATCTATATCATTAGTGGGTTTTTTTTTTTTTTTTTTAAATATGGGCAAAATTGAAGACCAGAAATCTGAAGTGTCAGGTCCGGGAATTAGACCTAGGCTTCCTATTTCTAGATCAGAGCTCAGTAACACAAATGCCCCTTTGAAACGACCATATCACGAGACTTCAGTTTCTTATTTGAAAAACCGAGAAAAAGAGCGAACACTCCCATGTTGTTTTTAATGAGCATTCGATGATTCCACTTAGGTGAAAAATTAAATAATGTTTTTTTTCTGCTTTTCCTTA
Source organism: Noctilio leporinus (assembly GCA_004026585.1). NCBI lineage: Eukaryota > Metazoa > Chordata > Mammalia > Chiroptera > Noctilionidae > Noctilio > Noctilio leporinus. The sequence goes on along the minus strand of PVIW01000863.1, from coordinate 280,940 downwards.
GGGGCTTCAAACAAATTACTTGTTGGCTCCAAGCCTTGTTTTCCCCACCAGTAGAATGAGATGAATAATAATAACTACTTTGTGGAGCTGGTGTAAGGACCAAACAAAACACAGCATCCTTAGCCCGTGTTATTGCTGCTGAGATAATGCACAGCCAAGGCTGCAGGTTGTCATAACACTCATTTGAATCCTTTTTTTCTTAGTTTCCTATTAGCGAGCCCACTGATCTGACAAATGGGAGAGTAAACCTTTAGGGATGAAAAAAACTTTTCTCCTAGAAAGGTTTATTTTTACCACTTGTAGAGCATTATTTTTCATGTCATGATCTTCTCTATTCAGGTTTATTTTCCTACAGAAGAACTTGTTGGTAAGAATTTTAAAGCTTAAAGGTAGTGAATTGAAAATTAAAATCCACATTAAAAAAAATAACTTTAATGCTTCTAAACTCAATATCAGGAAGATAAATGATCAAGGGGTTGGGACTAACACCTGCCTAGGAAAAAGGAAAGACACCGGTCAATTTAGTTAAAATTGGGAATAGGCCAAGCGTGACTTAACCATGGTCTTTACGTAACTGGGAGGGAGGTTGGGGAAAAGAATATTTTGTGTCCTACACTGCTGGCTGCTTTTTGTGTGTCTCTCCATTACACATTTACACCCACAATCATGACAGATGAGGAAACAGAGGGTTCAAGAGGCTGTGCCACATGCCTTAGGTCACATAATTAAATAATTAAAAAGTAAAAACTAGGAGCATCTTCCTCCAAGTTCCTCCTTTCTTTCTACTACATCCCATTCCCTTGGTGATCAGCACTTAACATCATGCGATAAATGATATTTATTTAACATCCAATACATTGTGGCTTTGTGTTGGGTTCTGAGAGAGCCCACAACAGGAGGTGAACTTGAACTCTGCAGCTGAAGAATTAGGGCATAGTGTCGCTGACTTGCCTGAGGGTTTTGACCTCAGCACTATTGATATTTTGGGTCAGATGATTCTTTATTGGGGAGGGTTGTTCTGTGTATTGTATGGTGTTTAGCATTACTCTTTTTTTAAAAAATGTTATTGTTGTTGTATTACATCCATCCCCTTTTTGCTCCCCTCTGTCCTCCTCCCCACCCACCCATTCCCCCCAAAGTCAATCCCACCTGTTGTCCATGTCCATGGTTCCTTTCTACTAGGTTCTTGTCTAAGCTGCTCCCCTTTCTTGCCTCTGCCTCCTCCCTCCCTCGAACCCCTTTCTCCCTGACCACTGAAGGCCTATTCATTGTACTCTTGACCTTCACCCATCGGATAGAGCAACCTCTGGTTGTGATCGATAAAATGTTTACAGATGCTGTCAAATGTCTTCTAGGGTAAAAATCTGCCCCGGTGGAGAATTATATCCTGGACTGACTTTATGGGGTTAGGGACCACATCTGGGTAGTTTGCTATTAGATCATACACCTGAGGACTTATTGTAGAAGATATTTAAATGCATATCTGTTGGTTGGCTGATGCCTTTCATGATGAATCTTAGTTATTCTTCCTTACTTACTACACAAGTTGTACATCTGAAAGTTTGAAACTCATCATGAGAACAGATAAGAATTTAGTTCAGGCTAAAGGCCACTTCCCTTAAAGCATTACCACCTGCCCTTTAAAAAACTAACCTTGTATCTTTTTCCCATAATTCTTCAGGGCTCTGCCCTGACAAAAATAAATTGAGCTGTGACCCAATCTCAGCTGAAGTCTGCTTGGAATTCTGAGTCCCGTGGTAAATAAAGTCAGTTTCCATACATGTGAGGAATTAGTTAATAGGTTTTCGAGGCTTTTGTTCTTTGCATTTACAAATACTTGTGACCCTGCATTGGGTTATCAGTGCCATCACCCAGCTTCCTTTCCTTCAGAGCACCGATCGCTCCCTCTCCCGGGGGTTACTTGTGTTCCATGTCCCCTCTGCCCTCCTCAACTCTGCCTCACTCCCACCTATCCTCCCAGCTGAACAGGGGCAGAATTCTCCTCTTTTTGACCCACTTGGGAATCACAGAGCCTAGCACACACCTGGGGTCAGTAGATGTGTGTTAAATTCATGAAAACTGACTTTATTGCGTAACTTAGCATTTTCTAAGTACTTTAGTAGCAGATGCCATCCATCCTCCATGGTCTGTGCTGGGCTGTTGCCCTGGAGGGTTTTACAGTTCTGGCCTGAGAAATTGTTCCGATGTCAGGATAGGCCCAGCCTACTGCGGACCAGGCAGGACAGGATGTTACTCTCCAGCCCCTGGCCAGAAGAGGATGGGACCTGGTGAATGAGTATCCCAGTCACCTGCCTCTGACGCTGAGATGAATCAGAAGGGAGCTCCTGAAAGTCTCTCGGCACCCTAAATGGTACTGAGCTCCAGAGCCCCACATGAGTGAACGGCCCCTTCCCCTTTATCTTACTTCCTCACCCCTCTGTCATGTTGGGAGGGCTGTCCCAATAATGTCTCATAGACTGAGAGGCTCAGAAACATGAACTTGGTGCCTCAGTTTTGGAACCCAGAAGTCAGAGATCAAGGTGTCAGCAGGGCTGGTTTCTTCTGTGGCCTCTCTTCCACCCTGTCGATGGCCATCTTCTCCCTGTGCCCCCTCTCTGTGTCTGTGTCCTAGTGTCTTCCTATAAGGACAGTAGGCATATTGCATTAGAAACGACCCATATGGCCTTATTTTGCCTTAATTACCTCTTTAAAGGTTCTATCCCAAACACAATCTCTTTCTGAGATATTGGGGGCTAGGGCTTCAACATATGAAGTTTGAGGAGATATAAGCCAACCCTTAACATCTTCTTTGCCAGTGTTTCCTGCTATCTCAGCACAAATTAGCTTTATGCCCTCCAATCCCTGTCTGTCTGCTTCTGAATGAACCCAAAGATTGTTTCTTTCTTTCTTGTGTTTGTTTTTGCAATCTTTTTCTTTTTGTAAGTGGCTAATTCTTTTAACACTTCTGCTCAGGTGTGTTTATCCACATTGCACATAGGGGAAGCTGAGGCTCAGAGAAGCCATATGCATTCCCAGCACTCCATCAGGAGAAAAAGAAAGAGCTGAGCCAGGACACACACCCTGGGGGTTGGAATCTTCACATCCCCTCCACTCGCCTTTGCTGTGGTCCTCAGTGATCTCCAGAAGGTCTCCAGGGGAACTTGAGAAAGTTCATGAGGCTGTAGATAAAAGTCTTAACTGATCTAAGGCGTTTCTTTCTTTCTTTCTTCTTCTTCTTCCTTTTTTTTTTTTTTTTTTTTTAATGTTAATGCTGATACTTCAACAGAACTGCATTGCTCTTTCTCTGATCAACTTAGCCAGCTTTCCTAAGTAGACTCTGGGGAGGCATCAGCTTGGCCCAAGAGAAATACAAGATGAGTAAGATCCTGTCCCCAAAAACTCCCCTGTGAAAAATGTCGTGTAGATTATAGTGCTAAGAAAGCTTTGTTCCCAATGTGGAAAGATGTGTTATTTCTTCGGAGATTCAGAACTTAATAACAGCTATTCTCCCTTCTCCTGTTGGCTGACCCATCTGTTAGTGTGATTGACATTTATTCCCCTTCCCTTTGATAGATTTTCTACATTCACACTTTGATATTCCAGGGTACTGACAACCACTCAACAATGATACCACCAATGCCAGTAGTAACTATTTTTACCAATATTAATTAAATGCTTTATGCTTTAGGCTCTATGATTTTTTTAAATTTAATTTTATTGTTGTTGTATTACATCCATCCCCTTTTTGCTCCCCCCGTCCTCTTCCCCACCCACCCATTCCCACACAAAGTCAATCCCACTTGTTGTCCATGTCCATGGTTCCTTTATACTAGGTTCTTGTCTAAACTGCTCCCCTTCCTTGCCTCTTCCTCCCCCCTCTCCCTAACTCCCTTCCCCCTGACCACTGAAGGCCTATTCACTGTATTTATATATCTGGTTCTGTTTTGCTTATTATTTGTTTTGTTCATTATTGTCCTATAATGGGTGAGATCATATGGTATTTGTCCTTCACTGACTGGCTTATTTCACTAAGCATAATACTTTCTAGTTCCATCCATGTTGTTGCAAAGGTTAGGAATTCCTTCTTTCTTTCTGCTGTGTAGTATTCCATTGTGTAAATGTACCAAAATTTTTTGATCCAATCATCCACTGATAGGCACTTAGGCTGTTTCCAGCACTTGGCTATTGTAAATAGTCCTGCTATGAACATAGGGTTACATAGGTTCTTATGAATTGGTGTTTCAGGATTCTTTGGGTATAGTCCAAGTAGTGGAATCACTGGAACAAAAGGCAGTTCCATTTTTAGTTTTTTGAGGAAACTCCATACTGTTTTCCACAGTAGCTGCACCAGTCTGCATTCCCACCAACAGTGCATGAGGGTTCCCTTTGCCCCCCATCCTTGCCAACACTTGTTGTTTGTTGATAATTGCCATTCTGACAGGAGTGAAGTGGTATCTTATTGTGGTTTTAATTTGCATTTCTCTGATGACTAGTGATGTTGAGCATTCTCTCATATGCCTCTGGGCCCTTTGTATATCTTCCTCAGTGAGTTGTCTGTTCAGGTCCTTTGCCCATTTTTTAATTGGGCTGTCTGTCTTCCTGGTGTTGAGTCGCATTAGTTCTTTATCTATTTTGGAGATCAGACCCTTGTCTGAGGTATCATTGGCAATAATGTTTTCCCATACAGTTGGTTCCCTTTGAATTTTGCTGATATTTTCTTTAGCTGAACAGAAACTTTTCAATTTGATATAGTCCCATTTGTTTATTTGTTCTTTGATTTCCTTTGCCCTTGGTGAAGTATCAGTAAACACATTTCAGTGTAGGATATCCAAAAGTTTACTGCCTATATTTTTCTCCAGGACCTCTCTGGTGGCACTACTTATTTTTAAATCCTTTATCCATCTTGAGTTTATTCTGGTGTATGGTGTGAGTTGGTGATCTAGTTTTATCTTTTTGCATGTTACTGTCCAGTTCTCCCAACACCACTTGTTGAAGAGACTGTTTTTACTCCATTTTATCTTCCTTTCCCCCTTGTCAAATATTAGTTGACCATAGAGTCCTGGGTTAATTTCTGGGCTCTCTATTCTGTTCCATTGATCTATATGTCTATTCTTATGCCAGTACCAGACAGTTTTGATGACAGTAGCCTTATAGTATAGTTTGATGTCTGGTATTGTGAGTCCTCCTACCTTGTTCTTCTTTCTCAAGGTTGCTGTGGCTATTCGTGGGCATTTTTGGCTCCATATAAATTTTTGAAGTATTTTTTTCTATTTCCATGAAGTCTCTCATTGGTATTTTAATTGGGATTGCATTGAATCTATAGATTGCTTTGGGTAGTATGGACATTTTAATGATGTTAATTCTTCCCATCCACGAACATGGTATATGCTTCCGTTTTATTTGTATCTTCCTTGATTTCTTTCTTCATTGTTCTGTAGTTTTCTGAGTACAGGTCTTATACCTCCTTAGTTAAGTTTATTCCTAGGTACTTTATTTTTCTTGTTGCTATGGTAAATGGGATTTGTTTTCTCACTTCTATTTCTGATGTTTCATTATTGGTATACAAAAATGCTTTTGATTTCTGGATATTGACTTTATATCCAGCTATTTTACTAAATTTGCTCATTTGGTCAAGCAAGTTTTTGGTGGAGCCTATTGGGTTTTGTATATACACTATCATATCATCTGCAAATAATGACAGTTTGACTTCCTCCTCTATGATTTTTTTTGCATTCCGTTATTTTACATAGTGACTCAGTGAGATGGTTAAGTAAACAAATGACAGCCTGTCAATTGAAGACTGAAGTTTAGAGAAATAATTTGCATTCTCAAGATCATGCAACAAAATAGATGAAACATTGCAGATTCAAACTCATGTCTGTATGACTCCAAAGCCCAGAGTTAATCTGAGGGCTATACTCTACATGTCATGTTTTATTTTATTTATTTATTTTTAAAGACTTTATTTATTATTTTTAGAGAGAGGGGAAAGGACAGAGGCAGAGAGGGAGAGAAACATCACTGTATGGTTGCCTTTCACCTGCCTCCAGCCACGGACCTGGCTGGAGACCTGCCTTGCAACCTGGTTATGTGCCCTGACTGGGGAATCGAACCGGTGACCTTTGGGTTTACAGGCTGGCACCTTATCCATTGTGCCACCAGCCAGGGGTTGCATGTCATATTTTAGACCACTTAAGATCTTCTTTGAAAAGAAGTGAACCATATACCATGGGCAATGTGGATATGCTCTGCTCAGAATGCTCTTCACAGAATCTGCTGCAGGAAACGTAAATGAGGCTCAATCTTCAGATCCACTCCAGGTAGAGCTCCACCTGGGACACTGTGGCCAATGGCTGAGGATGGCAGGGTTACTAGTGTAAGTCCATTCTTGTCTCATGACAGGGACTCTTTCAGTGGGTTCTTTCACTCAGAGATACCTTATTGACTTAGCTGAGACTTTCTCCAAATTTTAGCTGAGGCACTCACTATCCAACCCTCCCATCCTTCTCTCCTTTCACAGGTGTGAGATGAACATTCTGGTCTCAGGCTCTTCTGACATGCTCCTGCTTTCTCCCCCTTTATCCTTTACAGGTAGTTCCCCCAATAGTGTTATCTTTGCATCAGAGAGAGAGAGAGGGCAAGAATGAAAGAATAGAAGTTTATTCACTTTTCCATTTATGCAATGTAATCCCTGAGCTAACTTAAAACCTGGGACTTATTTCAGTCCTCAATAAATATTTGTTGAGTAAATGCCTCCTGTACTCAAGTTGCCTACAAGATTTGAATAGGAAGACATGTGTGCTAATTGGTAACAGAGGCAGGATACACAATGGAAGAAAAGTATGTGATAAGAGAAAAATGAGAAAGGTGCCTTGGCTGTAGAAAATTAAATTGGAGAATCCAGCAGAGAGCTTCATGGAGCAGGCAGCACCACACCTGATTTTAAGGAGCATGTATGATTTTCACAAGAGAAGAGAGTCAAAAAAGTTGGTCAAAGTTATAGAAACGGTGAGAGCCAAGTAGGGAGATATGTTCTATTCTGTGGCTTATGCTGGACCAGTAAGTGGGCTGTGTTTCTGAGGAAGCATTTTATTGAGCATGGATGGGAAGTAGAAAAGAAAGGGAAACTGGGGTACAAGTTAGTATATGAGTGTGAGGTATGTGGCATCATACTCTTTGGATGATTCAGCAATGAAAATAATGATAGTTATTTTATAACAGTGTTATCCAATAACAATGCAAGCTGCAAATCTGAATCATATATGCAATTTAAATTTCTCTAGTAGCTGCAAAAAGATGACTGTCTATAAACCAAGGAACACATGAGGCTCTCAGAATCTAGAAGTCTCTGAGAAGAAACCCACCCCCGGTCTTGGCTATTTTGAGCTGCCCTAATAAAGCACCGCAGACGAAGTGGCATATAAAACAGAGATTTATTTCTCACAGTTCTAGAAGTCCGAGACTGGGTTCTGGTGAGGCTCTGTTCCCTGTCACCGACTACTGACTTCTCCCTGTATCTTTACATGACAGAAACATCTCAGGGGTCCTGTTTGTAGCAGCACTAATGTCACCCATGGGAGCGCCACCTCATGACATTACTTCCTAATATCATCAAATTGGGGGTTTGGATTTTAACATATGGGTTTGGGGAAGACACCAACATTCAGCCCATAGTACCTGCCAACACCTTGATTCAGACTCCTAGTGTCGAGGACTGGGGTCACTCTGAACACTGCCTGGGGAAGCCACCTAGTCTGTGGTCCTTTGTTATAGTAGCCCTAAGAAACTAACTTCATCCATGACCTTCCCACAGCTGGCTCTCTGAGCGTAAATGTGACCCCCCTCAGAGGGGCCTTTCCTGAATGATTCCAGTGGCCCTGGGCTCATTACCATCTATCATTTGACTTGATTATTTCTTTCCTTAATTTGAAAAAAAAAAATCATTTATTTATTTATTTATATTTAAAAAAATGTATTTTATTGATTTTGCTATTACAGTTGTTCCAATTTTTCCCTCTTTGCCCCCTCCACCCAATACCCCCCCAATTTCCTCCACCAATGCTCCCCTTAGTTCATGTCCATGTGTCATCCATATAAGCTTTTCAGCTTCTTACTTTCTTCTATTATTCTTAACATCCCCAGTCCATTCTATAACTACCAATGTATAGGTCTTTCTTTTTTTATCATATCCAGACACTTCACCATTTAATTACTGCCTTCTAACTATCCACTTCTCAAAGCATATTATTACAAAGTTTTCTTTTCATTATTTCAAAATACTTATGTTAATTCATTTCTTTAAAAAATTGCTTTTTAAAGTAATATCAATTGCAATATTACCAAACACATAAAATGTTGTTTATTTAATTGTCCGTACGAAGTCCACCTCCCTGAATGAGAATGTTAGCTTTGGAAAGGCAAGTACCTCATCTGTCTTGTTCATGGAGACTGCCTGGCATAAAGGACAAATGAATATTGACAGGTTAGTAAGGATGGGATATGGGGAGGTGGGCAGCAAGGAAGTCAAGGAGGAAGCTGGGCTAACCTCTTCTGTGGGAGTGCTCTGTGAATTACCCAGAAGTATGAAGATATTACAATTGCCATCTTCATCATCATCATTATCATCATCATCATGTTTTTCTTTCAGCTTGAACCCATTTGTATATGGCTTTGTTCAGATTTTAGAAACCAGTTGAAGAAACCCACTGTCTTCCTGGATGTGTTTTCCTTCAGTTTTATTTCATCATCAACGGCTAATGCTTTGACTTTGAAGAGTACCAATTCCGGGGTCTCCTATAAATAAATATTTGCCTTATTATCATGCTTGCTCAACTACTAATTGCTTTTAAAAAAATACCAGAGCCCTTACCATAGCTGAGGTTTGTGTAACCTTTACTGATATGATTTTGCTTCTAATTACATGTGCTCTTCACTTGTGGCTAAAAGTAATCCTTGTCACCGTTCCTATCAAATCGATCCCTGGTGCCTTAATTGTCATTTCTTTTCCTTGCAATCATAGTAAAAGTGTCCATGTATGTCTTTCTAGGTAGCTCCCTTATTCCAAGAAATGACAACTTGGATTTTAAGGTGGCAGATTTTTAGTCCTCATCCCTTTGGTGCCCTTTTCATAGATGAAGCCCCTTTGGCACTTTCTCACAGGGGCTGATTTCTGTAGGGCACTGTTGTGGAGCCGAAGAAAGAGACGCCGAGTTAGACCAGTATCGTATCTGTTATGGGCTGAACAGGGCCGTCCTTCCACTAATTCATATGTTGCACCACAGGTATGACTTTTGGGAGAGAGTGTCTTTACATAGGTTATTAAGGTAAAATGAAGTCGTTAGGGTTGGGCGTAACTCAATCTGATTGATGAGAAGAGATTAGACACAGACATACACAGAGGCATGACCATGTGAGGACACAGGAGAAGGTGGTCATCTACAAGCCAAGGAGAGAAACCTTGGAAGAAACCAGCCTGTAGATTCCTCAATGCCATACTTCCAGCCTATAGAACTGTGAGAAAATAAGTTTCCCTTGTTTAAACTACCTGGTCTGTGGCACTTTGTTGTGGTGGCCCCAACAAAGTAATGACAATGGCATTCTGCAGACGGAGCCTTGTAGGTTCCTGCCGCCCAGGCTCCACGCAATTTTGGCAACACATGGTCTCAGCCCTGGATTTGCCCAAGGCACTGTGTGTGAAAGGGCACCGCTCCTTCATCAACCCCCTTTCTGTTCTCTATCAGTGTTCTTTCCACATTACCTGGGGGAGGGGTATCAGGGTGATTTGGTTCAGTCACTGTCCCCCTCACATTTTGTGGAAAGGGGACCAGAAATCTGAGAGGCAGCAATTTTCTCGAGGTATCAGCTCAATGTCCTGCCTCTTCACTGCTATGGAGGAAACTGGGGGTTCAGCAGCTTGGCCATGGACATGGGAGTTGAGGTCTTTTGACCTTCACATCATCTCTCTGCCCTTACAGAGTAGGCAGAGGCAAATGGTTCTGCAAAGGATGACGGACACCTCCTTTCAATTGCTATAAATTATACAATATTTTCATATTAGAAATGATCCTGTGCTGTTTAGAGAAATGACAGCATTGATAATGAGTGATGAATGAACCTCTGCCAGATTCCGGGGATGTAAATGACTATGGTTTTAATATGCCAGATCATACAGCCGAGGACTGCTCATCACACCATCACCGTGGGGGGGTGGGGGGCTCGTGTTGGGGCAGGAGCCCCACTGCTTTTGTTTCGGAAGCAGCTCAGCCTCTCAGTAACATTTGGACGAGCTCAGGAGCTTTCTTTGCTACAGCTGTGATTCATCATTTTGATGGTTCCCATTGGCATAAAAAGTCACCTCCAACTGTAGTCATACAGTCAGGGGATGTTCTAGTGGTATGGTTTTGTACGAATCCTTTCATTTCACTAAAACTCAGTGGTCTCTTCAATAAAATGGGAATAGTAAAGATGACTATATTATTGTTTTGATGGTAGAGTTAAACATTTCTAATGCCCAGTATAATGTTTAAGATATCATACTTGATTCATCGATTTTAATTCCCACTCCCCTATGCAACAATTTTCCTCTCCCTACAGTGTAGATAACACTTAGATTGTTTAACTCTCAGGGCAACTGTCAGGGTTAAATTAGGTGATCTGTTTGCAGGCAACTTGATTTTAAATGCTAATTTGCATGCAAGGTTATGGTAGCGATCCTTCTGGCTCTATGTCTCACATATTTGCATGTGAAAGTGGTTCAGGAAATGCTTATTGAATTAAATTATATTAAATCAAACTCCCTTGTTTAAATTTTATGTTTTTATCTAACAGAAAACAATCCACAAGAGTTCTGCTGAATCAAAATAGTCAAGTTGCTGGCTTTCAGGAATTAAATAAAAGAAGAAAAGCCCCTGAATATTGACTTCAAATTGCAACGTTTACTCTGGATGACAGGTGGATGATTTTGCTCATGGAAATATACACAGTAGAGACTATAGACCCACCATTGCATAACATACAAATCATTGCACTGCAAAAGTTCCCAAGTAAATAAGTTTCATTTCCCAAATCAAGCAGCTTTCAATAAATTGCAAACAGTTTAAGGAAAGCGTTAAGAAGGTCACTTTTAAATGTGTTTCTGAAGATGATCACTGAGTGGCTTGCATGAGGGCCAGCTACAGATTTCCAATCACTTCACCCCGTGAGATAACACAGTAATGAGAAGAGGAAGAGTGGTTGGTCTTCCTTTCAAAGTTGGGGAAAAGGTGGGGGAAACAATGGCTGCTTGTGCCCAGATTAAGCAACATGAAGCTAGAAAGAGGTCACTTGGACTCCCCAGGGTTTCTAGAAGAGCGAAATTACTTGGCTGGCTAGTAGGGATTCCTGTTGCCTAATTCTTACAGTTTATGGCTTCTAAAGGACTTTTAAACATTACTCTATATAATTCTTGTAAAAACTTAATGAAATATTTTAATCCCTTTCTGATAGATAAGAAAACAGAAACTCATGGCAGTTTGTTATAAGATAGGCTGGAAGTTTAAATGTAAGATTTTATGCTCTTTCAGATATATTTGCTGTGCTGCTTTCATGTCATTAAAGGCCAATGAATGTGCAATGTCATCCTCTGCACCCACCCTTGCGTTTCTCCTCATGGAACCCCCAGCTCTAAGGAGAGAATGAAGCCTCAAGGCATGTTAGCACCCCAGTGAGTGCCTTGGATCAGGGGACCAAGGTTTGGGAGGGTGGAATGTCTGCCTTTTCCAGGTAGGCCATTCCTTGACAGAAGTAAGGTTTCAGATTCTTCTCTAGAAACATTATTTAAGTTAATTCAAGCCAAGAAGCATTTCTGTGTGTACATGCTATGATCCCAGAGTGTGCTAAGATTAGGAGTACAGCAAAGAGCAAGAGACCTAGTCTTCAACCTTGAGGAACCCAGTGAATGTCTGCATGAAAAACTCGGGTACTGAAAAAGAATAATTTCCAGAGTTTATGGGGGGAAAACACACACACACACACACACACACACACATACAAAAAACAAAACTAGAATCAGAAAAATAAAATAAAAGGAAGAAAATGAATATTTTTAGCCCTCTCAGGGCAGAGTCCAAGAATCTGTAGTTTTTAAATCCCTCCAAAAAGGACTCAAGCCTGGGAACCACTAGAATATTGGAAAGAACATGGATTCTGTGCTTGGATTAGAATTCTGACAGATCCTGTGTTCTCTAGAACACAGGTTTAAGGGTGAGACAAAGGTTTAAGGGTGAGGGCTTTTGGGGGTGGGGGTCATGCTGTCCCAGGGAGCAGGCAAGAAGGATGGGAGAGTGGAGCAAGAAAGGGGAAAGGAAGGCCAATGCAAGAATGCTCAGAGATCAGCACTGTCATGGTGACCAGCATGTATGATCATCCAAAAAGCCACATGACATGAACCTTGGGACTGTCCACTTGGGGACAGGGAAGGAAAGCCCATTGATGCTTTGGTTTTATGCCTCTTGTTTAGGTTAATCACAGTTTCATGTCCAGGCAGCAAAGGCAGGATACCCCAAGACCACAGGGAAGTCTGGGCTAGAGGGGAAATGCACAGGTTAAGACCATCTTAAAGTCTGTGCCATTTTAAAGCTGATCTGACTTGATACAGAATAGGTCACAGAGGCACTAGTAGAAATAAAAGAGAATCAGAAGTGGTACCCAAAAGGTGCCTGATATAAACCCCACTCATCCTGTCCCCTGTGGGGCCTCAGACTTCTCACCTAGACCTGCTCAGCCTCACTGACTGCAGGGGCAAAGTTGGAGTGAGAGTGCCTACATTGCAGGGTGAGCAGATAGGTTTAGTGAATGATGTATAATCTAGCTCAGTGTCCAGCCTCACAAACTAGGACTGGATAATCCGTGCGTGCTTTCCTGTTTTTCCCCTTTAAACATGAGGAGCTCTGAATCTCTCTGTGAAAGCTGGCCTCCCCTAGATCTCCGTGGGGGCCCTAGATAAGAATCTCTTACCTCACCCATTGAAGGGAGAAAATAAAACTGGAGATTAAAAGGGAGGCCCAACACACTGAAGCCAACAACAACACACAAAAGTCAGTGTTTATTCTTGTCCTTTGGAACAGAGGGTGAAGCTTGATCTTCAAATACATCTTTTTTTTTTTTTTTTCAATCAGAAAAATAACATAGGATAAAAGCTGGTATATTTTTTAACATAAAAGGCTATATCAAGCTTCAAACATGTGTACTTAAAGAAGAAAAAAATAAAAGAAGGAAGAATAAAACACGCACTGCGAGGGCCTCTGGCACGCGGATAGATATGCTCATTAATTTTAGTTTCTATACATTTTAGGTTGGAGGAAGGGTAAGATGCGAGGAAGCAGTACACATGGTGCATGGTGGTGCTTCCTGAGTTTTGAAATAAAACCATGTGGAAATTCATGTGAATTTTCACTTTGATGGGAAAGGGGGTTAATTATCCACAAATGACCTGTAAAGATCTGAGCAAATGAGAGAAATGGGCAAACCCATAGGAAGCTTGGGGGTGGGGCAATTATTGGAAGGCCGGACTTAGATATAACTCATTCATTCATCATCAAGCCAGCTCGTGGGGCCCACTACTGACTGCCAGGCATGTGCAAGGATCTGGGGAGGGAGAGGCAAACAAGATCCTCCTGTCTGTTGCCTGTATTGCTTCAGGATGTAGAAGACAAATTTTTATTCTGTAGAGGTTAGACAAGGCTTCCTGAGGAGGTGATGTTGAATCAGAGTCTCCATGGACCTTAAGGTCCCATTCTATGAAAAACTAAACCAATCTGGAAGGCCTGAACTTGAATTATCCGTAAATTCCAGTCTGCAACGTTGGCTTTCCTACATTGAACAGCATAGACTTTGGAATCAGAGACACATAACTTTCATTCCTTGCTTGTCTACTTACTAATTATTTGCCATCTTGCCCCAAATCAACCTCCATGAATAGGTTTGGAGAAGTGAAGAGCAGGTAGATATGAAGCGTTAGCCAAGACCCACCATAGAGTAAGTTCTTGATACCTGACGCTGCTGCTGTTGAGTGTGCAGAAGACAGGGCGGGCATCTTCCTGGAGCCCTGGCCAGGTGTTTTTTGTGAATGAACCCTTTTTCTGGTATGCCCAGCACAGCCAACAAAAGGGAAGCTCTGAATCTAGGGGAGACCAGACGTCTGGTCATCAGGGGGAGGGTGAAAATGGCTTCCTCAGGTTCTTGTGACCAGAGCATAGCCGCCCTTCCCCTGTGCTCCCATTCTGCTTACTGACCCAGCTGCCCAGGGACATTGATTTCAGAGGAAGCAGAGCTTGGCTCCATGAGAGCTCCTCAAAGGCTGCTCAGTCTAATGTACCCCCTTCCACCCACACCACCTCACTCTTCTTGCTTGGGATGCTTAATTATTCTTCATAGCATTGAAAACTTTCTAATATCATAGGTTGTTTTATTTGTTCTTTTTTTTTAAATTTAATTTAATTTAATTTTTTAATTCTATTGTTGTTGTATTACATCCATCCCCTTTTTGCTCCCCTCTGTCCCCCTCTTTGTTCTTGTTATATGCCTTCACCAGTAGGATCCAAGCTCTATGAAGGTAAGAACCTTGTTTCCTTACTCTTTCCACACAGGTAATAGTTTCTCCAAAAATAATAAGAGGTTATGAATATGTTATTATTCATAATAATTATGGATATGTAAGTGAATGATTGATTAGTAAACACAGACATACCAGAACTTGGAGGGGAAATCCTCTACAGGACCAACTTCTCCTCTGCATTCTCTATTTTACTGAATTGCACAAAGTTCATTTCACGTATTCTGGCTGCAGCCTTCGATAGTTCCTGGCATTCCTCTTACTCTCAAGCTCTAGAGCAAAGGAAATGCTCAGTCATCTTGTTAAGCTGCTGGTGTCATTGCTTACCTGGGCTCCTTCTGTAACACCTGGGCTGCTCCTTCTTCCCCTGGGGTTCATTTTTGCTGGTTTCCAGTCTATGACCAGAAAGAGCTTTCCAAGATAAAGACCTGACTTCATTGGCTTGTTCAAAAACTCTACCATGTTTCAGGAAAAATTTCAGAACTTGCACCTTCTTCAAGATAATTTTTTTTCCCTCCTTTATATTTAGACCCCAGGATCTAGCAATGATGAACTGCTCACATCTGTTTCTAGCTTGTTTCTAGGCACTGCCACAAGCACCACTTTGCATTGCATGTTTCTATTCACTTCTCTGTGTCCCTCATTGGCCTATAAACTTTTTGTGCTCAAAGACTACATGTTGTTAATCATTGTATATCCACCACCCACTGGAATTCATAACACATCTAGGTGATGATAAATGTATAGATAAAACAGCTCTTTTTACCCATGTCCCTGTATTTTGTTAGGAAATACTAGTCTTCTTGAGTGTATCACCTGGGGAAAATGTTGAGGACTAGACACTAAAACCTTACAACCCTCTAAAGCACAAGTATTCTGTGACAATGTTCTTAGTTGGCTGTCAGCCTCTTGGTCATTTCTGTGTCTCATCTTCTCTCTGACATCAATACTTGTTAAAACCAGAAAACCTTCTGGGAAAAGATCTATAGCTCAACAGGATGGCCTAACCGATGCTTTTCTCTTTTAACTGAAAAAGAGAAAAAAACAAAGCATTCAATTCTGTTCTCTCCATCAGCCCACCTGTTTCTTATAGGCCATTACGGTGACAGGTACAAAAAGGCTGGCCATGAACAACAGCGCTGCTACTTGAGGAAGACACATCTGTACCTATTTGTGTTCCGAAACAGACAGGAGCTGGGAATGAGGACATTTTTCAAAAGTGTGCTGTAGTGCGACAGGTCCAACACATGTTTGTGCTCCTTTTAAAGATGGAAGAAAACCAAACGACTCATTAGTGAACTTAAGAATGTATGGGAGAGCTATATAAAGGTCAGAACTTAAACTCAGTGGTAAGAATCAAGTTAATAACAATAATAATAATGGGGGAAACATAGGAGTAGGTTTACCGTTATTCATCTAGAACATAATACACTGATTAATAAGTAATAATACAAGAATAAATTCTCTGTTTTGCATACTCACAACTGTAAATTTGCTTTGCTCTGCCCACCCCGTACGTATGTGTGTGTACAGGGGCAAGGAATGATGGAAGTTTGTAGCAGCAAGATGGTTTGGTGATTACTGGGTTCTATGCTCCTATTCGTGTGCATTGGACATGGAATGCCAGAGAGATAAGGTGAGTTATCTGAGGTTGCATGGCTGAGAACCCAAGCGGACACCCACATCAATCTTGATGCAGTTGTACTTCTTATCTGCTAGCCTCACTGCACAGGAGGCATAGTTAAATTTCTTAAGGTCATGGTGTTGGAATAATACAGATATGGGAATTAACCTCATTCTTGATAGTCTCTGAACAATTTTCCTTCCATATTATCATTCTTTCTGGGATCTAAGTACTGAAAATGTTCTGGATCATGGAAGAAACACAGAAGACATGGAAAGAACATTGCCTTTGGGGTCAGGCAATTTGGAACTAAATTCTTTTTTTTTTTTTTTTTTAATTTTATTGTTGTATTACATCCATCCCTGTTTTACTCCCCTCTGTCCCCTCCCCCCCACCCCCGACTTCCCCACAAAGTCAATCCCACTTGTTGTCCATGTCCATGGTTCTTCCATACTAGTTCCTTGACTAAATTGCTCCCCTTCTTTGCCTACTCCTCGCACCTCCCCCTCCCCACTCCCCTCTGCCCACTGAAGTTCTATTCATTGTATTCATGTATCTGGTTCTGTTTTGCTTGTTTGTTTGTTTTGTTCATTATTGTCCTATAATGGGTGAGATCATATGGTATTTGTCTTTCACTGACTCGCTTATTTCACTAAGTATACACAAATCATATAGTTTAGTAGTTTTCAAATTCCATCCAAATTAGTCTTCATTCTAACCTAAAGATTGACTGATTTCATAACACATCCATGCCCAGTTGGTTGCTATTTAAAACAAAAATTGCTAACAAAATCTATATATTATACACCCACAAATAAGCACATATTTTGTAACAGTGAATATGAAAGATAGCATGTCTTCTATGTAATATACATCCACATTGGAAGTAAATTCTTGTTCTGTAAAATACTGTCTGTAAAACCTGTGTCAGGTTTAACCTTTTACAATCTCATCTTCTTTTCTGTACAATGATACTCATAATCCTTGCCACAGAGGGCAGTTTGTAAAGCCAAAGTGAAACTGTATATTTTAAGAGTCTGGCATAGTTGTTAGCAATACTCTTTCTCAAATAACATTCATAATCTATCAATTATTCTTAGTAAATGAGGGCAATGGAATTTAGGTTAATACAATATTTTGAAATATAGCTTTGGGAACTACTTTTATATTATCAAGTGATAGGAGGTCACACATTTTAAAATAACTTAAATCAATGCTGCCAATAAACCACACATTTAAAACAATTCATATAAAGCACTAAAAGTGAATCTGGTGAATGTGATACTCTGTGTAAGACACTAGTGTGAAATCTCTGTAGGACACAGGTCAAAAGGAATATGAATCCCTCAAGGATTTTGGGATCTTATTTGTTGGAAAAGCTCAAATTATATGTACATTATATATATATATATATATATATATGATATATATATATATCAATATATATATTGATAAATAAGTATATGTGAATACACACACATAAGCAGTTTCATTTTTAAATGAGCTAATTACATTAAAGCCAATTATTGCAAAAAAAGTTGGAATTTGAGTGATTTTGTATTTTATGTATATTAGGGCCCAGCTTTTTAAAAAATACTTTATTTATTATTTTTCAGAGAGAAAGGCAGGGAGAGAGGAAGAAAGAGAAAGAAACATCAATGTATGGTTGCCTTTCACCTGCCTCCAGCTAAGGAGCTGGCTAGAGATCTGGCTTGCAACGTGGTTATGTACTGGGAATCAAACCAGCAACCTTTGGGTTCACAGGTCAGTGTTTTATCCACTGTGCCACCAGCCAGGGTTAGGGCCCAGTTTTAAAAGTGACATGTGGTCACTTATGCAGTATACTATTGGTTCCTCAAATGAATCCTGATACATGTGGAAGGAGACTTCACAAGGGAATCCATATGAAAAGGATCATTAGAGGGACATCTTGGACAACAGCTACCATAG
Organism: Noctilio leporinus; assembly: GCA_004026585.1. Classification (NCBI taxonomy): domain Eukaryota; kingdom Metazoa; phylum Chordata; class Mammalia; order Chiroptera; family Noctilionidae; genus Noctilio; species Noctilio leporinus. The sequence goes on along the minus strand of PVIW01000863.1, from coordinate 262,776 downwards.
GACCCCAACTGTTTATGGTCAGGAGGCCTGCTGAGAAAGCTCTGGGCACTCCAGGTAGGGCACAGTTTCCAATGTTGCCTTTAGATATGGTCAAAGAAGATAATGAAAAGAGAAAGACTTCTCCAAGCTTGGAACTAATGGCCAGAAGAGCAATGTGTCGGGTAGCTACTCAAGGGAGAAGATTCAGAGGATAGTCAAGGTACATTCCACATCTTTAGATGGTGGAACCTCACAAGGTGTACTCAGCAGAAATTAAAAATTGTTATTGTCCAGTGATTGCTGCATCCCTCCTCATTGTCCCCTTTAAAATGGGAGCATAGATTTGCAATTGTTCTGTCTTGTTTGATTCAAGGTATTGTGGAAATGCAGAAGGTTACCACCTGTCTTCTTAGTTTCCATGTATTCAGATCAAAACAGCCACTGTCAGATCTTACGTGGTAACTGTCATGAGATCCTAGGTCTTGAACTTGATGCCATGTTTACATAATATTTTTGTTCGTGTATTTTGTTTGTAGAAGGAAGGGAGTGGGTATTTGTGACCAGAAGTGTATACTAGAGTATGTTTTATTTTTATACAGCAAATAGCAACTTCCCTTTCCTACCTCCATGAAAAGAATTTCCCTCCCCAGTGGTTGCTGGGCTTGGCCACGTGCCCAGTGCTTTGACCAGCAAGATTGGAGGAGTGTTCACATGCCATTTCCAAGCAGAAGTCCACAACATCACTAGGATTTTTCCTAGTTCCACTAGCTCTCCCGTATCCTGGCCCTGCACCTTGAGAATGTTACATTCAAGGTGTGACTCTCCTTTTGAATCCTGGAATGAGAGAACAGGTCATATCATCCTGAAATAACCCAGAGTGTGAGCAGAACCCTAGCACATGAGATGAGTGAGAAGTAAATACAAATTATTGTCACAGAAATGTGGAGGCTGTTTCTTACATACCATCACAGCAAAGGAGGATACAGCAGGCATAATGGAAGAATGTTTGCAAAGGTGAGTTAAGCAGATTTTAAAGAATCTTCACTGGTTACCTGAAGTTCTATTTTTTAAAATGGTGTATGACCAGCAGGTCACTAATTTTTTCTTTATTTTGGTAAAATGTACAATACATTAAGTTTGCTATAACCATTTTAAGCAATCAGTTCAGGGTCATTAAGTACTCATTCCTTATTCATCTCTATAACATTTCATCATCCCAAATGGAAATTCCATATCCATCAAAGAATTATTCAATTTTTGAAAGAAACATGGGCTGCTTATGTATTTCTGAGTAACCAGCACTTTATATGTGTGTCAAGTTGAATCATTAAAATATTTTCATTGATGTTTTTGCTTCCTACATTTCTCCTGACTCCCCATTGAAATTTTGGTCAAGACATCAACAATTCCTTCTTCCAAGGAAGTTTTTTCCCCACATAAAATTAGAAATGATAAGAAATTAATATCACTTTATGTGCTTTGTAAAAGTCTCGACTTATTGTAAAGCATTGCTGGGCAAGAGAAGGGGGCAATGGTGGTGCTTTGGGGACAAGGAGGGAAAGTAGGGAAGAGACAGATAAGAGAAGGAAAGAAAGAGAAGTAATTGTGTGAACCTGGGAAGGAGACAACCATTGGGAGATGGAGATTGCTCTGTTCCTCAGTTGTGATCAGCCCTGCTCTGCAGCAGTCCCCAGCTGATGACGGTGAGCATATCCATTAGCTAAATGCTGTCAGGAACCTGGATTTCCAGAGATGCCATCAGACTCCCAGGAGCCACAGTGAGTGGAGACAATGAGTGTGTCATAACAACCAGGCTGGCCTGAAGGTCAGAGGTCATGGTTCTTTTCCTAAGTGCAGATGAAACCTCCAGGCATCTGGAAGACACCTGGCAGGCAGATGGTGAGGACCCACACTGACTGTGATTAAACTTCCCATAAAGCTGAGTGAGGAGTCATATTTAACTTGATTGAAAGCAAGTAGAGTTTCTACGCTTGAATTTGTGGACAAAGTCTTTACCCCTTCCGTGAACATTATGCATTTCTTCCAAGGCTGGTGTTATGGACTTCAATTTTTACCAAAGCAGAAAGCAAAGTGGAAGGAGTTCAGACAATGAGGCAGATATTTCTCTCTGGCATTGCAGTCAGAATTGGAACCTAACCCAGCTGGTTGATGCCAAAATATATGCTTTCCAGACTCAAGAATAGGGTTCTTCAGGGTCCTAACAACTGCAGTAAGAGTGTTATCTGAAAGGGTTTCAGAAGACCTCAGATGACTATGACAGGTAGGAGCATTGTCTCCTTTTTTTAAAAAAATATATTTTATTGATTTTGCTGTTATAGTTGTACCAATTTGACCCCTCCTTGCCCCCCTTCACCCAATACTCCCCATTCCCTACAGCAATGTCCCCTTTAGTTCATGCCCATGTGTCATGCATATAAGTTCTTTGGCTTCTCCATTTCCTATATATTTTCTTAACATCTCCATGTCTCTTCTGTAACCACCAATGTGTACTTCTATTTTTTCTTTTACATCCAGACAATTCACCATTTAATTTCTGCCTTCTGTCAGCCTCTTAAGTCATATTAATACAAAGTTTTCATTATTGCAGAAGGCTTATGTTAATTCATTTGTTTAAAGAATTAGTTTTTTAAGTAATATCAGTTGCAATATTACCAAACATATGCACAGATACATTTACACACATACGTATTTTTTCAAGTATTTAAAGTATGTACTGGATTTTGAAGAGTTAATACAAAAAATTTTAAAATAATAAAAGTCAATAGCTTATATATTACATGTAAAATGATAATATGTCAGACATATTGTAGTAAATTAAGCATTTTTCTTTAAAACTTATTTTACACTGGAATGGTATTTTTGTAAAATATATCAGAAATGGTGTATTTCAGAACTCACTTTTGTGAAAGCTGTCCTAGAGGCAGTGCCAAACACACACACAAAAAAAGAATTTTGTTTTTGAGTCAGATCCCACCCTCTCCAATAATACAGCTCAACTTTATTTTAAGCTCAACTTTATTTTAACTTATTCTTTTTGGAGTTTTCCGTCTTAGATAGTAGATTGATTTCTTCCCCAGGCAGAGATCTCATTTTCCTCATTACCCTCTGTTTCTCCTCTACACATATTTTACCAGTTGAAGCATTCAGAAATAATGTCACCTGCAGTGCTCAGCTGTTCCCCATACTGTAGAAATTATATCTACTAATTTGAGGTTTAAAAAAACCCTAGGACTTAAATAATTTTGTAGAATAGTATTCGAGCTAATTTTTGAACTTGTGGTTGACTTCCTAGGTGGTCCTAAACTAACAACTGAACTATTTAAGAGTCTGTTGAGGTAGAGATTAGGTATGTTCACATTTCAATAATGGAGTTTACGATAGTATTAATACGTTTTCCCAAGCACCCCCAGTTTAGGGGCCTTCATTGCTAGAAATGTCTATTTCCACTATCCGCTTGAAAGAAATCTCATCTAATTTAAATGCTAATATGAGAAGGTATATTGTTTCTGTACATGAATCATATAGTTTACTAGTTGTTAACTTCCATTCAAAATTAGTCTTCACTCTCAGCATCTTTTCTAACCTAAAGATTGACTAATTTCTCAACATACTAACTACCAGTTGGTTGATATTTAAAACATAAATTGCTAATAATCTTGATATATTATACACCCACAAACAAGCACACACTTTGTAACAGTGAATAAGAAAGACAGCATGTATTCTATGTAATACACATCCACAATTTTTTTACTGTTTTCCCCCTTAACTACATTCAATTTTTCTAAGTTACAGCAAGTAACTTGATTTTCCCAGTTGAGGGTTTAGAATTCACCCTTTCCAGGTGGAACCCTGGCTGCTGAGATGTTTCTGTGTCCCTTTAGCTGCCTCTCATGGGAGCTCCATCAGCCCTCTTGAGTCTGCACTTCCTACCAGTCACATTGTGATGAAGCGGCCTCTTCTGTTCTGTCATGGTTTCAAGGCTTCTTTCTAGCTGGTGTTCTATTGGTTATTCTGTATGATTTCTCCCCAATTAAGTTGTAATTCCAGAATAGTCCTGGGAGGAGATTGGTGTAGTTCTACTTATTCCTCCACCATCTTGGTTCTCCCTGTCTCCTGCATTATGTTTTCTCCAATATTTTACGGGGAACCTAAAAAGGAATTATTCTTCAATTATTACCAACCAGGGACTCATAAAGCTGAAACACACTGAATGAAAATAATTGAAGGAAAGCATACTAAAAAGTAAGACTATAACAATACTTAAAACCCTAAGTAGAATGGTAGAGAGGGAAAGGTAAACAGATTAACTAAACAGTTGAAAACTCATAGAACTGAAAACAACTTTAAGAGCTGAATCTCTAGGTAAAAGGCTAACTGTCTGGCAAATTTAATCAAGAAAATAAACAAATACATAGAAATTAGACATCAGAAGCATAATTCAACAAATAATTTAATAGTATAAGAAAAATATTATGCACTAAGGTGTCTTTAAAATATATTGAGAAATAAAATACATTGAGAAACAGATATTGTATTAAAATTGCTGGTTTATTTGCTCGTCTTCCTTGAAACTAACTCTTTAAAGGTCAAGATTCTAGTTAGTTCTTATCATTGTACCTCCAGCACCAAACACAAAAAAATGAAAATGAAACACATTGTTTGAGCACCTAGGGACATCCAATAAATAGTAATTTTTTACAGTATATATATAACTGAAATGACTAAAGAATATGGAAACATAAATGGACAATAAAAAAGAAAGCAATTGAAAACAGTCACTAGATGTTATTTCTATGATATGTGCTATGAGTTACTTAAGACTTACAAGGAGAAAATAATACATAAACTGTTTTAGAAGGTAAATTAAAACTAAACTCAATTCATACTATACAACTAATGCAATTTTAATTAAATTACAATTTTTAAAACATCTCTTACATTGATATCAGATAAGAGACACTTTGCCAAGTTGAAAAGTCAGGGTCTTTAGATTTTAAACAGCTATGTTTTAAATACTGCTTCTATTTCTTATTCATCATGAAATCTTGTGTGATTTCCTGAGTTGCCCTGCAAGGTCAGATTCTTCATCTATAATGCAGTGATTACAAAAATTTCTTTTTATTTTTGTGCATTACTTTGGTGCATTTTTCCCTAGGTAGAAAATCCAGTCAATTACAAATGAAAATTTGTTTTTATTCAAAATAGGAATAATTTCATTTTTTCATGTTTTATTCCATTAACCAGAAATTAAAGGACCTGCTTCCATGTTATGCCCGTGTTAGATGCTGTACACCATAAATTCTCAGCTCCTTGTTTTTTCACAGCATGCAGGCTGGTGGGGTGGGCAATTACCTCTCTGTAGCTATTTACTTCATTAGCCAGCAAGGCAACCTCTAGTTTCTTTAACAGTAAAGTGAAAGGGAAGAAGGAAACAAATTTATCTATGCCCTTCAATTGCAAAATGATGTGGGAAATATAAGTAGCATGTGGGCCTTCAGAGTGATGCTGTTTTCATTTCTCAGAGTATATCATAGTTTTATATTCAATATTAGAGCTATATCCAGTGGGAGAAATTGGCCTAGAATGTAGTTCTTATGAATTCAATGGGATGTCATAACAAAATACCCTAGACAGTGTGGCTTAAACAATAGGAATTTATTTTCTCACAATTCTGAAGGTTGGGAAATCCAAGATTAAGATTTGTTTCCAATTCACAGACAGCTAGCTGTCTTCATGCTGTGTTCTCACATGCCCATGGCTGAGAGCGAGAGGACGCAAGCTCTCCAGTCTCTCTTCTTACAAGGGCACTAATCCCATCAGGATGCCCCACCCTCATAGTTTCATATCAAACTAATTTTCTCCTAAAAGTTTCATCTACAGATACTATCACATTGGGGTTATGGCTCCAGTTTATGGACTTGAAAGGTAGGGGAGTGCAAGTCAGTTCATAGTATGTACCTTTCATAACAATGTTAATTCTTCCTAAACATTTTGAATGTCTGGGGTCCCTTTAAATATCTAATGAAATCCATGGATCTCTTTCCCTTGAGTGGGAAGAAACATATGTATAATTCCATGCACATGTACATATAGGCAGACATGACATTTCCATCTATCTCAGGGATTGCATGCCTGAAGCATATGCATGGTGCCCCAGGTATCCAAGACCCCCAAGTTAGAAGCTCTTATCCTAACATATGGGAAATCTAATCAAATTGAAAAATAATTCTAACAAATTGGAAGTAATTACTTAGTGTCAGGAGATTTCAGGAAGGATGATTGTAGCCATTTCCCTTCTGAAATTTCCTCACCCACAACCCCAGTTTGGATGAGACATGCTGGCTTATTAAAGGCCACATGCTTGATTTCCTATACAGGATTCTATTCTTCCCAGGAAAATCATTAATATCTTCTCCAGGATGTTGGGCCTGTAAGAGCACTCAAGTCTCTTCCAGTTGAGACCCCCATAGTCATCCAATAAGAGAAATGAGCCCAGAAAAAGGGAAGAAATATGTTCAAGGTTATCTGACTCATTTCAGCCTTTTCATATTAACTAGCTTCAGACTCTTTGAAAAACAATGCAAAATTAATACTCATATTATTCCTTAAATCTATTCAACTCCAGGACTGTCTCCTCTAATCTCTCATTTGGGGTCTCTGTGACAAATTTAACAATTCAAATACTTTCAGGATGATAATATTCTGCTGGTGGTTAAGATTTCTTTTAGAATGCAGTAAAGTACGTCTATATTTAATTTTGTAATATATCTAGAACACTCTGAATTTTCTTTTCCTTCTGATGGATTCAACTAAATTCTTGAAAATAGATGAACAATTTATTGTTCCCATATAATTTCATATTCCTCTGCAGAGATAACACAGTAATTATCCACAATGGTTGGACTTGTGCTGGGAGTGTAGCCGTATTGCACTTTTCTTTCTTTCTTTCTTTTTTTTTTTTGCTTTTAACAAACAGAGTTTTATCTGATAGAATACATATCAGCAACACAAAATTATTTACAGCTTCCAAACATTTCCTGGTGTTCAGCACCAATGATTAATCTCCGAGATGGAGTTCCTCTGTTTCTCTATACTCCGTCTTCAGTTAGTTCTGAGGGCTTGTGTTCTTTCATGCGCCATCCATCTTGCAGAAGTTGCCCTCTCTGAGGCATTCTTGAAGCTCCGAGTTAATGATAATTGAGCACATTGTACCTGTGATTTGAGAGCAACAAAGTGCAGGTGTCACCTCCAAGGCTTCACTGACCAATTACCCAACAGTAAGTCAAAATAGGAGAAACGATTGAATCAGAAGGCAGAAGGGAGGTGGACAAAAGGTATGCAAAGACCCCAGCGGCTACACACCTTTGCAGAAACTCAATAAGACCCACACGTAACATAACTATCTAGAGTTCTAGCAGCTCCCCAACCCAACTAGTTTATAATTGTCGGGTAATGTTTTCCTGGGACATGAGTGTGTATTTTATTTTTTGTTTTTGCTGTGTTTTTCTTCACCTTGATTGAAGACCTTGGGTCACTTTTCTTTTTTAAAGGCAGTTGGTGTTGCAAGATGAAAAGCAGAATTATCTGAAGTTAGCCTCCATTTCTAGCTTCATCTTTTCAAAAGAAACAAAAGCATGTGCCCCCTCTTTGACCTGGGAGCCTCAGTAGTGACAGATTGAAATGCTTTTCTGACTTCCAAGCCCAACGGAAGCACATGGTCAGGTTTAAATTGTTTTAAAGAAACTTATTGCAACCTCTCTTGAGTATTTGTGATGTCAGATTCCTTGCTTCTACATTTTTCTCCCATTCCCTGTCTTCACCTCCCCATCTACTCCAATCCCTGCTATGACTTTGTTATGTGCCCTGAAACTTCACAGGGGCTAGGCAGGCCTGTTCCTTGAGAATTGGGGTGCGGGGAGTCTAGAAGGTATTTGACCCACATTCTCAACCAACAGACTGAATGGAGACTCTTACTCACCTACCAAGGATCACAGGGTATCTTAGTTCTTTCTGTTTACTCAAACAAAATGCTATAGACTGGGTGGCTTATAAACAACAAATCCATTTCTCACAGTTCTGGAGGCTGAATGTTCAAGATCAGAGTGTAAGCATGGCTGAGTTCTGGTTACAAACTGCTTGCTGACTTCCTCATATGACAAAAAGAGGGCTAGGAAGCTCTCTGGGTTTTTTTTTTTTTTAAACAGGGGCACTAACCTCATTAATGAGGGCCACATCCTCATGACCTAATTAGCTTCCAAATGCCTCACCTTCTTAAGCAATCGCTTTGGCTATCAACTTTTCCAACATGTGCACAGGGTTACCTGTTTGAGGGCAGATTCCAGATTTGTCACAAGTTCCCCAGTTCCCTCCCAATGTAAACAGTAACTAACTGGTGATCCAAGGACAAGTGAAGTTCTGCTTGATATCTTCTGCTCAGCCACACTAGGCACTGTGCAATGCACTAGAAGGTGGAAAACAAGCCTTGGCACTTGAGCTGTGCAAGTTGCTTATCCCAGTCTCCTCCCAATGCCACCACCAGGGGCAGAATCCACCTCTCACTTTCCGGATGTCCTGGTCAGTCTTCTTTCCACCATCACTGAGTGAGCTCACAAATTTCCATAGAAGATTGCAATTGTGTTTACTCATTTTCCTGCTCACCATAGCACCCAGCTGCACATTGTCTGGAGATAAGTAGCTTCTTCGTAAAAGCTTGATGAGTTGGATCAAGTGGACAGAATTTATTTACATCTAAAGTTGCATTCCCCAGGGATAATCTCTATAATTAATGTCTTAAAATGTTTGGAAGGCTGCCACATGAAACATAATACTACAGAAAACCCTAACATTTAGTGAGTGCTTTCCACGCATAAATCAGATGCTAAATCCTTTACCCAATTATCTCATTTAATCTTTACCAGCACCCTGCGAAGTCCACTCTTTTGTTGCCCTATCTCTGCAGGAGAAAAAGCTGAGACACAGCGAGGCGCAAACACCTTGCTTACTCACACCCAGGAGTACCAAACCTGGGACCGTTTCCACATGGAACTGCATGCCGAGGAGAATGTGAACTGAGCGTTGAAAACCTCAGGGGTAGAGATTTTGGCTCATGCATAGAAAGCTTCCCACTGTGAGAGCTGGTGGTCTGTAATCAAGGCTGGAAAATTATTTGACAGGCACTTGTAGCAGAGTTCAAATGCAAGAGGGTGTGAATGTCGAGAACAATGCCTTTCAGGCCTAAAGTGGCCTGGTTCCTCCACACCATCACTTGCGTTAACATGTCTCATCGCGTTCCGTGTGCCTCTTCCTCGGGCAGCCTCACTGTCTCTGTGTTTATGGCATGTGTGGTGCTCACTAGTTCCCGGAAGGCTGTGTCTGCCCTGCAGCCTGCTGCACTGTCACAGAGGCACAGAATATTTTGTGTGTGCATGTGTGTGTTTCTTTTTGCTTTGGAAAACAAAGCTGGGCTTACTGAAGGAGCAAGAAATGATTTTCAAGGAAGCAAAAACAACGCTTTGCATGTGTGATGAAGCTAGTTTCCTTTCTGATTTTCTGTTTTGGGTCCTGTGTTTTCCGTCTGTCTCCAGCGACACCTGGTCCCCACAGGAAGACAGGTCCTGGCAACAGCCTTTAGCATATTTATAAAAATCCTGGGGTGAGATCCCCAGGATTGTCTAGAACGTCCAGAGGCCACGTCCACTCAAGAGGGTGGAGATCTTTGCCCTCACCCCCTTCTGTGGTGTGTCCATTTGCCCACTGATGGCGCAACCCGGTGAACTCATGGAGGGGGACATTTTCACCTCCTGGGAGCAACTGGTAAGCCCCCTGGATTCCATGGAGCAGGGTAGGGACAGCAGTGCCCTCTCTTCCTGAAGGAAAGCAGATTTTGGAGACACCCCATTTTGCACAGAGCCCCAGCTTCCTTCTCATGAGCACATTCAGGTGACACTGCTGGGCAGGCTACTCTGTCACCACTGCCTTCTGCTTGTGCTCCCAAGGAAGCTGGTCTCCTGGCTGCCACCCATGTCATTTTGCTTCAGGAAGCCAGGTTCTAAGCCTGTCCCGTTATAGCCCTGCCCCCACGACAGGCCCCACAAGGAGATAAGTCTTACAGCTTCTGCTTAGCGCTTCCTGAGCTGGTTCCTAAATCCCTCTTCTGCATTAATGGGGGAAATCATCACAGCATTGTTGATTGTGCCTCTCCTACCAACATGGCTGCTGGGACTCGTAAGTCAATGGCTCACTACGCATAATTGACACCTATTAGAAAGTTCTGTGGGTAGGGAATAGTAGCCCATTTTAAAAAAGATTTTATTTATTATTATTTTCAGAGAGAAGGGCAGGAGGGCAGGAAGGCAGGAAGAAAGGCAGAGAGACATCAATGTACGGTTGGTTGCCTTTCACCTCCTTCAGCTACGGATGTGGCTGGAGACCTGGCTTGCAATCTGATTATGTGCCCTGGCTGGGAATTGAACCGGCAACCTTTGTGTTTGCAGGCTGGTGCTTTTCCATTGAGCAGAACTAATTTTTGACTAAGGATAACAGCTCAGGCTCTTTCTTTCCAAACACTGTGCCCCAAATCCTCACACATTGTACCACCTCCTGTGACCATTCCTAGCCTTGGGCAGAGGGATGCACTTACATGTCTCCTTCCTAAGTTTCAGTTCTTATGTGTTAACTGGATACTGATTTTATGAGTAGTTCTGAGTGACTGCATTCCAGTCCCCAAAGTTGGCTCAGTAGGAACCTAAGTGTGTAGGCATTACAATTTGCCTGGCATCACTGGAGAAATAATGTGACTTCTTCTCAGACAGGGACATTTCATCTGCTGGAACAATTCCTACAGAAAAGCTTTCAAAACACCTAAGTACATTTAAATGTGCATCCCTAAACACACACGCACCTTCCTGATGGTCTCAGCAGCACCTCCCAAGGGTAAGGCCTGCAGCTCCAGGGTGTAAGGATGATGCTAGTGGTAATCATGGAAGGAGGGTTGCCCATCTCCTTAACTGGCACCAGATTATTGGAATTTTGAATATTTTTATTGTTGGATGTTCTTGTCTCATGGTTATCAGCCTGTGCTTTTTCTTACTTTTGGGCTGGCATGCACCCTTTAGCAGCCCTTGAAACTGTAATGCCTTCTTTTGGACCTCTTGTAGAAAAATACATACTTGAGGTGGTTTTTACTCAGAACAAACCCCTGCTGCTCATGGGGAGCACAGGACACACAGGCCCCGAGGGACTTCACGATCAGGGTGATAATAGAAAAAAACACTCATACAAAATGTGAAACAGGATGTGAGTATTTGTCTTAATAGAAATAATAGAAATGGAAATTAAACTCTCTGGGAACAAAAGACCTTATTAGAATTAGTCTTTCTCCAGCTAATTCACCAGCAGTGAAATGACAGGTTTTCCTCTAAGACCTCATCACACTTAATTTCCAGAGGTTCTGCATTTTTCTTTGGCCAAAGACTTTAGAGAAATGATACTATCCCCAGATGAAGAAGGGTTTTCTCAATTTAATGAAAACTATCCTATTAGTTCTGATAGGCTCATCCTATAACCCTACCCAATGCTGAAACTCATCTCTACAGTGAATCACCATTAGTGAGGAGAAAGCACATTTGTCTTTGAGTGTTTTCTGTGGGAAAACAGCAGATGGAGACCACCTTGCAAGAGGTGATGTGATAGGATGGGATTTGTACTTATTTTAACACCTTAGGGGCCAATTCTATTACACTGATGACTTTTTAATGTGTCAACTTGGCTATAAAACTGAGACAAATACTAACCTAGGTGCCAGTGTGAAAGGGGTCTTGCAGATGTGCTTGAAGCCCCTCACAGTTGATTTTAAGTTCATTGCAAGGGAGATTAGCATTGGTGGGGTCAGGTAACAGGTGGTTCCCATGGGGTCCCAGCCTGCTTGTGGGCTTTACTGTTAGTTCTGCTTCTCTGGTTGAACCCTGACTGATACAATAGTCTAATAGTTATAGAAAAGTTTGCTAATCTCTCAGTTTCTTTTTTCATTTATGAGATGGGGATTTGTGAGGCTAGGTGATCATATTTACGGGTTTACAGACACTGGGTAGGTTGTAAGCAAATAAAACTTGGAATTATAATAGCTCAGGGTTAGGAAGCCGGGGAGAAGAAAAAAGGCATTGTGGTTTAAAATTTACAACTTGTTCAGTGGACTTTAAGTAAGATGTGTGCATTTTTTCCTGAGAGAATAAAACTGCATATAAATCCTATGAAAAAAATTATTTTTCCCTGAAGAGCAACACTAAATTCCCTGATTTCATTTTGATATCCAGAGAAGAACGCATACCAAACACACTTGAAGGCTTTACTACACCCTGCCTGCTGGATTGGATTTTTAATGAAAGTAGTCTAGATTTATTTTTTTCTATGAGAAAATTGTCTCATACACTCAAATATAACAGATGTAACAAAAATCAAGGGCAGTTGAATAATAGACTGCGGGGACCATTTTATGGTCAAAGGCCATTGCCTATGTGAAATTTGCTTTGTTATTTAAACATTTCTGGCCTAATTGAATTCTTTACCCTTGAGTCTTCTTGGTATATAACTTAAAAAAAAAAAAAATCAGATATTCATGTATTGAAATGATTAGTTAGGCAAAAAGGGATCTAATGTGTTAAATACTAGCCCACTTTCTTTCTTTAAATATATTTTTTTAAATGAAAATAAATGGCTCTTTTTAATGAATGATGCATGAATAAATGAGCAGCACCTGTACATCTAAAGGTGTCAGAGTTTAGTAATCTGAATACCGATCTTCTATAATTTTGATTTCTCTTTTTGACTAAAGCACCATTTAGAAAGGTAGTTAACATTAGCTAGTGATCCTGCTGTGCCTCCAGCCAAGACCTCAGCAAAATGCCATCTCAAATGGGACACGCCATGGAAACCATGATGCTCATGTGTCACAAATTTGCTGGGGATAAAGACCACTTAACAAAGGAGGACCTGAGAGTACTCATGCAAAAGGAGTTCCCTGGATTTTTGGAAAATCAAATAACTCTCTGGCCATAGACAAAATAAGGAAGGACCTGGACCAGTGCCGAGATGGCAGAGTGGGCCTCCAGACCTTCTTTTCGCTAATTGCTGGGCTCACCATCGCCATGACTGCTTTGTAGCACACGTGAAGCAGAAGGGAAAAAGTAGGCAGATGAGCAGCGACTTCCTCCCTGGTGGATTCTCCCAATGGTTCGCTTAAGGAATCTGCCCCACAGCTTCCCCCTGTATATGGATTTCATGAACAGATTGGGACCCTTAGAAAATGTACAAATAAAATCCCACCCCCATTTGACAAGAGAACGAAAAGCCAATTAAAGCCAGAAAAGCTTTTGATTTTTTATTGCTTGTATCCTCTTGCCCTCAATATAGTTAACATTAAAAAATATTAAAAGATAAGTAGAGTCTATAAAATTGTAGTAACTCATATACATGTATTCAATTATAAAACTGTTCATTTAAGCAAATTAAAAAAAATTCAAAGAAAGCAGGGAGCATGTTTATGGCATGTGAAGTCAAGGCATGAGGCTGGGGTAGGGGATGGTGGCAGAGAGGTGACATCACCTGTGAAGGAGGCTGTGAGATGCTGGGAGCAGATAGATGTGCTTTGCATCCATAGAGCTGGGTCTGGATATTGGCATCTCATAACACTCCCTGGTGACTGTGTTGCTCTCTAAATTCTGAGGACCATGCTCATTTTCCAACCCACGACAGATGGAGGCAGGAGAGGGCTCACAGGGTTGAAGTGCTGGCTCTGGGGCAAACTGTCCGGGCTTAACTTCTAATCCACCCTTAGCAGCTGCACAACCCCGGGCAGGTCCCTGTGCCTCAGCAGCTTCCTCTGTGAATTGAGGACGAGGCCATTTCCCTCGCAGGTGAACAGAACTGAAACTTGAAAGTATTTTGAACAGTAGTTGGCCCATTGCAAGTCCCCAGTTAATGTGAATTTATTAGCATACTGTATAATTATTATGTGTACAGAATGCATGATATGTAATAACATACACTACATAACATAGTACATACAATATTTCATATACGTACATGCAACACCATATTCGTATAATTATATATATGATTATGCATGTTACATAGACAAGAGGAAATGGTGAAAAGCATCAAAATAAGAACAGGTGTTCTAGGCTTATGTTTTGGAGACAATCACTATCACCTGAATAAGTCAGAAGCCCTGAATCTCCAAAACCCAACCATAAATCATCTTTTGTTCCTGGCCCCTCAAATAGTCCCTTAGAATGAATAGTCCCTGCTGAGAGTGGAAGGTTCTAGCAGAAAGGTAATGGAGTTGAAGCCCACCACAACCTCTGCCTGGTTACAAGCCTGGATGGGATTTGGTAACAGCTGGAGCTATTGGTTTGTGTGATAACCAACTGTTGGGCAGAAGCCTGGAAAGAATGCACCACCTGCTTCAGGTTAAACTGGACTTGTCTTGTAAGCAATTCCCGCGTTGGGCTGGGTTGTGTTTTGTTTCCTGCCCACTTCCCCATGCGAGGTTCAGGAGGAAATGTGAAATGGATGTGACTATTTCTGTTACAAGAAGAAACCAGGCCTCAGAGAAGCAGTGTCCGAGGCCAGTGCCACCCCCTGCCATATGCCCAGAGTACCTGACTCTGGGACTGAGTGCTGAACCACCCATGACCTCAGCCCTATACACAGCTGCTTTCCTCCTGCATGGCCCCTTGAAATATGCTTTTCCAGCTAATTTCTCAGTTCCTCTTTGTACTCCTTTTTTTTCAGAGTGAACACTAAACACCATTTCCCTTGGTCCAAGTGAGTTTATCAGAGTTCTGGTCCCCAAACCCCCAGTTTTCATAAAAAGCATTTCTCCTAGTCAGATTTGAAACCCAGGAATATATCCTATTATCCCAAGCCCTTCCATATAGATGGGGTCTCACTGGTTTTCACTGGCCCTGGGATTATTTGCTGGTTACAGCATGAGTATTCAACCCCATACCTCCTGATGTCCCTAGTCAGAATGGACAACATTGCACTATAATAGAAAATAGCCCCGGCCTCTTAGATGCTTCTGTAACAAATGCTTAATTCTTTCTCACTCTATATATTCCCCGAGAGTACTCCATGTGCTTGGCCCACATATCTGATGGCATGTTTAAACTGGATGATTTCTTTGGTTTATACCAGAGAATAGCTTTTTAATTTTCAACTTGGAATAGATAGTAAAATAAAGAGTAAATCCCTGAGATAGATAAAAGCATGGAACTTGAAAGCAGAGTTGGATACAAGTCAAGGTGCTTGGAATGTTATAACTAGAGTTTAAAGGGCAAATTCTGAGGTTACCAGTGCGTGGGTTAAAGAAGGAACAACATAGGAGGAATTGGAGAGTGTCTGAACTGTGATGATTTCTGGAAAACTTGCTTGGCCAATAGTTTTCTTCTGGATCAAAACCTACCCTTGAGTGTGCCCTATTGTTCAAAGGTCACCATCCTCAGCGAATAATAGCCAAGTCCTACCAATATTTACCTATTCTCTTAGATGACTTGAGAAGACAAGCAGAAGGAAAGGGAGCTCTCATTTGCCACAAGCTAGGTAATTTCCAAGAAAATTTTATTTAATCCTCACTGCAATCTTTTCTGGTGGTACGTTATTTCTTTTCTCTCTTTTCACACAATTTAAAGAAAAAGAAGCTTATGAGAATTGTAGGGAAGATGTGACTGGGGTTTTCAGTCTGAGCCGTTGTGGCTCTCTCAATAGTGTAGGCTCTGACCCACTTAGCATGCTGCCCCCACTCTGGGGATGATGAGGTCGAACCAGGTTAACAGCCAATGGTGTTCAGGTGCCATCAGGTGGGCCGTGAGGGACCAATGAAGACTCTTGGACGTAACAGTGCAAATGCAAGTTCCTTGAGTGATATTGATGACAAGAGTGAAGGAAGGCTCCCTAAAAATTAAAGGACACCTTGCAAAATTGACATGGGGTAACCTCTGACATTTCTGATGGCCACATGGTGTCCCTTAGCCTCAGAGAAGTCCCTGAGGCAGAGAGTGGAGCGGGATTTCTGCCACATGAGTCTGAGCCTGAATCACTGTAGGTCCAGCTGCAACACGATGGGCCAAAAAGATGTGATGGAGGACCCCAAAATTTTGCCTCACCAGGTGTCCCCACATAGTCTATTGCCAGGTAAGGCTGGAGCATGAATGAGCCAGGAGAGCACTGTGAGGGCAGCCAAGACTGAGATGGAAAAGAAAAGGAAGGCATCTTCTTCCCAAATTTACCAAGCAGACATGTCACTCCCCGTCTCAGTGAACGTGAGTAAAATGAGACCCTACACATGCTTAGAGAAAGTACCCCTCTTCATGGAACCTACAAATGGAACACATGAACCCTCTCAGAGTCCTGTGATGCTAGTGTCTGTTGGAAGAAGCTAAGGTGTATGTAAAGTTCATGCTAGGTCTACACCTGGGACTCCTCATAAAGCCCACCGGACAGGAGACTCTTCATACCACCCTTCACACCAGAGTTAGTAAAAATCAAATGCCATCCAAGATTTCCTCTCTACTTCCCTCTTTCTCAATGTATTTTCAGGGCATTCAAAGAGGCCATTGTAGAATATTGCATTATATTTTTAAAATCTAGAGTTCCCCACAGGAAACATTACCAATATATTTGCTTCCATGCGATGTCTTCTTAGCATTTGATGCCAAAAAAAATCTGTTGTTTTTAAACCAGCTTCCAAGTGAGTAGCTCTTAAGAGAAAAAATTTCACAGCAACATATAAATTGCGGGAAATGTTTAAGTAAGAGAAGGGGCTAAGCCAGGCTACAGCCATGGGGAAAGCAGAGTGATGAGGCAGAAGGCCCGGGTTTCCACCCCAGACACTGCACACAAGCTCTGTGACTGCTCTGTGCCTCAGTTACTTCCCGTAGGGCAAGCTATTACCAGTAGCTAATTTGAAGAAACAGTGTGAGCTTTGCTGGACTCACTACCATTTGAAAAGAGCTCAGTAGCCCCATGTGTGGACAAGGCTGTTGAATTGCATGGTATAGTTGCAGTATTGTAGGGGGAAGGAAGCTCATCCCAAGATTGTCTTTGCAGCCCACATTGCTTTTGAGGTCACTGAAGCCATGAATGATCTAAGGATGGTTTTGTTCCCATGTGGGTCCTCATATTTCAACCAGGTTGGGCCATTGATAAGGCCTTTCTTGACTGCTTTCTGTGTATCATATTTAATGTAGAGCTTGAGGGCCCTTAGTGACATTCCCCAAATCTTGGTTCAAAGAATGGCAGGCACCTTGATCTTCCTTGGCGGCAGCCTTGGAGTGCACAACCAAGGACCACAGACGGGCTTAAACAACAGGCGTTCATTTCTCACAGTCCTGGAGGCTGGAGTCTGAGATCACATTATTCAGCAGGGTTGGTTCTTTTTGAGGCCTCTGTTCTTGGCATGTAGATGGCCATCTTCTTCCCGTGTCCTCACATGGTCATCACTCTCTGTGCGTCTGTGTCCTAGTCTCCTCTTCTGATAAGGACACCAGTCAGATTGGAATAGAGCCCGCCCAACTAACCTCATTTTATCTTAATTATGTTGTTAAAGACCCTAAGTTTACATACAGTCACATCCTAGATCCTGAGGGTTACGGCTTCAACATATGAGTTTGGGGTGGTGGTGGTGGATGCAATTCATCCTGTAATAGATTGTGTCAAGGAGAAGAGCCTTTTTCAAGGGAAACTGTTCGTGGAAACAGTGAAATTGGGTCAAGGTAGTTGGTACAGTTGGTACAGATGGGTGCTGAGTATTCCGGGGAATTGAGGCAGGTCAGGTCAGGATAGAGGAGCAGACAAAACATTTTCTGACTCTAAACTGTGTGCTCAGGCCTGTGCTGGTTATCAGTATACATTTAATTGCATTTATAGTATACATATATGTATATAACATATATACATAGCTATATTGTACATGGTCTCCTGGGCCAGAGACCCCTTACCCCCTGAGCCAATTTCACTGTTTGCACCAAAAAACTTCCCTTGAAAAGCTTTTTCTTGACATTATTTATTTTAGGCAGAACCATGGCCCCCAGAATTTTATACACCAGGGGTGATGCCATGGAAGAGACCCACTTTGTGTGTGTGTGTGCATGCGTGCATACACGTATGCTGTATCTACTGGGCTGGCAGAGAGGTGAGGTCAGTCCTGAAAGTATCCAGCCAATGTCAGTAGCATTAAAACAGTTTGCGCCAGCAGAATACTTTCGGGATGGATCTTGTGTATAAGGCAGAAATGCAGTGTGCGTTTGGACAGGCCCTCCCAGGTGAGGTTTCTCCCCCCTCGCTATGGTCCAGGTGCACAAGTGCAGAGCCGCCCTGAGTGGGGGGAGAAGCCAGGTGGCCCCCAACTGCCTGGGCTCCCCTGTGAGTGCCTTGTCCCCACAGAAAGGCCAGGTGTGAGACCATGCACATTTCCAATGAAAGTGCCCACCTAGAACCCTGAATGTGTGAGCGTCATTGTTTCTGCTTAAGTAAAATCCAGCACGCATGTTTTGATTCAATTTCTTTTGCCGGGGAGTGGCAATGTCAAAAGACCAGAGAATTAGGGAGAGCCTGGCTGAGCAGTGCGCCCAGCGCGACGGAGGCCCCGGTGCCCGGGAGGGAAGGGTCCTGCCGCCCCTGTGCTCAGAAACTCACCGTCCTGCCACCCCAGCCTGGACTGCTGACAACTGTGTTAAAGGACAGAAAATGAATTCTGCTCATTATTTTAAGCCACTTAAACTTAGAACTATATTCCCTCTGACAAACAACAGATTTAATGGGCTGCAGAGAGCTAGAAATGCTAATTAATAACCTGTTTGCTGGGCTGTTCGCAATATTAAAATTCAAACACGGTGATTTGAGTACAGCGTTCGAATTACAGATGTTCCACCAAATACAAAGCACATAATAATGTGAAGCTACTTTTTGCAAATAGCTTAATTTTGAAGTCCCCTGCCTTTTTTGTTTTTGTTTTTTTTTTTTTTTTTAAAGACAATGTCTTGTGCTGCCTAAGCACCAGATACAGGAATTTTTTTTTCTCATGTGGAATCAGAACTTGATTTTGCAAATTGCCCTTCAGCGAGCACACAGCAGAACAGACCTGCTAAACCAGGTCTGGCCCTGTGTCAGGCCAGGCAGTGTTTCACTGTGCAGCTGTACAGTCCAGGGTCTGCCTTTGCCTCTGACATTCCTGGTTTGGGCCTGTCGCCTTGGGTTCTGCCCTGTAAGCACTCTTTTCAAGCTCGTCGGTGTCCTGGGGTGCAGAAAAGGCTTAACAGATTGGAGACTGCCACCCTTAGAAGGAGCTTCTTTGAAGGTTGGCCCTTGGCTGGTCTCTGGCCTTTGCTGGGTACACAGTTCTCTGCACTGATGTGAAAGTGTGGCTCAGTGTGGCTCACTGTGGCCGACAGTGGAAACAGTATGGTTTCTGCTACTTTCTTTCTGGGTGCGGCCCTAACACAGAACTTGGACGCTGGCCTCTAGTGAATTTCCCTGGGTGGGAACGTGGCACATGGGTTGCTGTATTTTCCTTGCTGGGGGACAAGTGTGCTCAGTATGGCTGTCACGGTAGGGACAAAACAGGAGGCCTCGCATGGATGCTGAAGACTCACACCTGGCCATTCCCCTTAAGCTCCTGCTGTGCTGCGCCATGAAATAAATCCCGGCCACAAGGACAACCTGGGCTGAGTCCCAGTGAACCTGCAAAGGAGGGCATAGTCCGGGGCCCTCAACACACAAGGGTTTGATGATACCCCATTTATTGTGGTCGAGTTGTGATCACAAGGCTTGAGAAGTGATCACCTGACCTGGGAAGCCATCAGGGCAGGGTATATGCTGCAATGTTAGATCGTGACACCGAAGCTCAGAGAGTTCGTCTGGCTTGCCCAGAGCAGACCCAGTGGAAATGGTGCCTTGCTGTGTGCAGGCCAGGGGAGCTTCGGCGGGGCGCACCAGTCCTGGGAATCAAGCCTGGTTTTTAGAAATAGTGGCTGAAGAGGGGAGAATGACTCCTCTCCGGTGCCTGGTCTGACCTGCACAACTGAGATCTCCATGTTCAGCAGTGAGGACTGAGGACGCAGGCATGTCAGCTGTCCTCAGTGATGTTGCTGCCCCGTCTCTTCTGTCCGAGGCCAGTGATGCTCCAGGTCCCCAGCACCACCCTTCTGCTCACGAAGCCTGAGCATCAGTCTCCATGTGACCCACCATCTGTGTGAGCCCTGTGTGTGACGGTGCTTTAGAGACAAGTGAAATGCCCCTTAGGGAAGGATAGGTTTTGTTTGAAAAACTGTGGGCCACTGGTCACTGGGGCTACTCAGATTTCACAGGTGCTGTCCTAGCAACAGAGCCAGTTGGAGAGGTGAATGCGTGACCCCGGGCAGACGGCGGCATGTGCTTCCGAAACTCCCCAGGATCCCCCATCACAGGAGACGAGCTCAGGTGATGGCCGAGCTGGTTTGAGGGCAGAGGGGTCATCTTCTGTCCCTGCTCTGCACTCTCCTACCGGAGGGCAGCCTTTGTAGTCTTGTTCCCTAAGCTCTGTCACTCATGCTGCCCTGCAGTGAAGCAAGAGAGAGGAGGAAAAGCCAAACTCCAGTTCATCACTGGCGCACAGCTGTCCCCATGGGCGCCAAGTAGCAGCAGAGGTGAGACAATGAACTGGACAACAGAAGCAAGGACATCAGGAAGGGGTCACATTGCTTGTGGGCTCCAGCCCATGCAACCTTCCTGTAGGGTAGGTGGTCCCATTTCACAGGTGAAGAGTCAAGTGCCAGGAGGCTAAAGGCTAAGTGATTTGACCAAAGTCTTTTTCCATGGCTTTGTTTTCTTTTTTGTTTTTTCCCACTACCTCGGGAGTTTTGTCAATCAGGACGCTGCAGGTGGGCACCAGCTCTTGTTCTACATCAGCCTGGACAAAGTGAAAGGAACTGGGTTGTGGAGGGAGATGGTTCTAAGTATCTACAAGCTGGGGCTCCTATACCATTGCGGCACTCAGAACTGCCCCAGTCAAGGTTGGCCTAAGAAGTAGAGTCAATATTGGGTGGGTACGGGGTGGGGTCTTCCAGCCAGGACAAGGAAAGGTCTTACTGAGAAAAGGGAGACTTGTTCACATGGCACCTTGGTGTAAGACCCAATAATTAGTGTTGAGGAAAATAGATTTTTATTTACAATATTCCAACATTTGGGGGGCTGGGTGCACTCCTGCTCAGAGCCCTGTTTTCCCACTACACCCATCACTTCTCTTATTCCCCTAAAGGTTATAAACCCAAACCATGACCAGTAGCTCCTCATTTCTTATCTGTCAGCTCTCTCCTTCAGGATCTGGGGTACATTGTCTTCAGCCTCTGTGTAATAGTCCAGGAAAGCATGTGCTATGTTACACTGGATCATGGTGAAGTCCAGGAAAGGCACATGTCCTAAGAGAGTGTCCTTTCTATATGTCCCAAGTTCCAAGAGCCCAGATAGAGCCCCGGCCTACAAGGCAGAGTCCTTGGTGGCTCTGGAGTCAGCTGGAGCAGCAGGATAAAGGAGCAGCAGGTCTGCTTTCTTTCTTTCTTTTTAAAGATTTTACTTATTATTGCCAGAGAGAGAGAGGAAGGGAGAAAGGCAGAGAGGAGAGAAACATCCATGTATGGCTGCCTTTCACCTGCCTCCAGCTACGGCCCTAGCTGGAGACCTGGTTGGAGACCTGGTTTGCAACCTGGTTATGTGCCCTGGCTGGGAATCGAACCAGTGACCTTTGGGTTCTCAGGCTGGCGCCTTATCCACTGTGCCACCAGCAGGGGCTTGTGCCTGCTTTCTTACTAGCCTAGGCCGCACAGCTGGATCCTGACTAATGTGTTTCTCACACGGCTGCCACAGCCTGCTGCTCCATCATGCTCCTCTAACATGCTCCTTCCATTGTGCTTCTTCCCATGGCAGATGGGAGCCCTTTTTCCCCATCGGATTTCATGGCAGACTCATGGGTCCTTCTGCAGCCTTTCAAACAGCATGGCCCAACAACGTGCCAAATGGCTGCCATTTCTTGTTTAAATCCCAACCACGGCCTGTGACACAGTGGGTAGGGTGACCAGGAGTGACCACCTACAGGACTCTTACGCAGGCCCAGGGAGCTCTCTGCTGCCACCCTATGGTCAAAGTTACTCCCATCTGCCAGGCCGTGGTCACAACTGTCTGCATAATTAAGAACCTAGCTAGCTACCAGCCATAGAAATGCAAAATACCTTAAAAGCGGTATTATTTCCTTCCCCATCCCCAGGACCAAGGGCTGTGGGGACTTTATGGACAGCCTCCTTCCTCCCTGTTACAGGGAGGGCAGAGGATCGGAGATGGGGATTTTTGGAGGAGTTTCCCCCTGTCTGGATGGTCTGTGGTGAACCAGCTCCTCTGCACTGGATGTACGACCTGGTCAGGCTCTGGCCTTGCACCCACTGCTAATGGCCAGTGACTTGAAGTGAGTCATGTCTCCCCTCTAGAACTCTTTCTCAGTTTGCATTTTCATATGTTTTAGCAAATTAGGTAGGGTGCACTTTGAATAAAAAACTGCATGCAATGCAATAAGATTTTCTACAAATACATGAGTGTACAGGTAAAATAAAGCTGGACTGGCAGGATCCAGATAGGGACATTCAGATGGTAGATGTGCTAAAGTTCTGTAGTCATTAACCGGTTCTAAATGTCCTGTCAACCCAAGAAAGAACAGCACATGGTTCACGTCGTCTACCAGCTAAAAGTAAACTACTTTATCTCCGCACTGGAGATGAGGATTGTGTTAGATTTCTAAGGTTGCCATAATAAAGTGTTAAAAACTGGGTGGGTGTCGTGAAACAGCAGGAATGTATTACCTCGCAATTCTAGAAGCTAAACATGCTCTGTACCTGGGAGAATTCTGCCTTGTCTCTTCAGAGGCGAGGAGTTCTCTCAACCTTTGGCATTCCTTGCCTTGTAGGCTCATCATCTTGGTCTCTGCCTTTCATGTGACTGACCTTCTCCCTTGGTGCGTGTCTAGCACTGTGTCCAAATTTCCCTTTTTTATAAGGACACCTGTTATATTGGGTTAGGAGTCTGCCCCATTCCATTTTGATCTCATCTTGACTAATTATATCTGCAATGGATTTATTTTCAAATGAACTCACAGTCTAAGGTACAAGGGGCTAGAACTTCAACACGTGTTTTGGGGGTACAAGATTTTACCAATACAAGGATCAATATGGTTACAAGAGTAGGCTCTTGGGTCAGATTGCCTCAATCAAATCCTGATTCCAATGTTTCTTAGCTCTGTGACCTTAGCAGGTTACTCCTCTCTGAGCCTCACTTTCCTAGAACTCACTGAGATGACGTATGTAAACTGGCTTAAAGGCTGTTTCACACAGAAACACCTGGGTGTCAAGATGAGGGGTGACTCCATGTTTACACTGTGAGTATGTAGCAGAGTTGGGTCTTCAGCCCAGAGCCTCTGAATGTCAGCAACATTCACTTGCCTCTGTCTTCCAGCTTAAGTGATTGCCTACCACATGGCAACATAAATATCTTTCTTAAAATGCTGAATTAAAAAAAAAAAAGGAATCAGAGCTGGTTCTCTAAGGAAGGAGGTGAATTGCAGTCAGTGTTCAGAGCAGTTTCCCTCTTGCCAAGAGGAATGAGCCGTCAGAGTACGAACTCTGCGGGAGCAGGGACGCTCATCTGCTTTGTTCACTAAGCAGCCCTGCTACTCAGCCATCCCTGGCTCAAAGGAGGTACTCAGAAAATGCTTAGTGGGTGCTGAACATGCACAAGTTTTACAAGTGGACGCATGGGTTTATGGCAACCCGCTTTTAGTAATTTCCTTAAAGGAAAGAGTGAAGGTGAAACAAAGATTTGTATTAATTATATATTTTTTATATTTATATTAATTTTTACTGAAGAACTGTTGTTGGTAAAGCAAAAGTGTTGGCACCTCAGTGGGGAAATGCGTAAGTCAGTGAGTGCCCTCCAGCTTGGGAGGTGGACTGTGGGGAAGGGGGTGAAGGATTGCAAAGTGTCCATGTCCTGACCTCTAGAACCTGGGACTTTATGGGTATGATGAAGGACTGTGACACATGGATATCGTCCTCCGTCACCAGGTGGTTGCTGATGGAAGCAGGGTCAGAGGGTTGCTACATGAGGGCCTTGCAGGTGGAGGGAGGGGTGGAGGGATGGGTCTTGAGCCAAGGAGTGCTGTGGACTCTGGTCTGGGAGGGACAAGGAAACAGATTCTTCCTGAGAGCCTCTGGGGGGACCGCAGCCTTGCCGACACCTCGACTTTGGTCCACTGAGACCCGTGTTAGACATCTGCCTCATGGGACTGTAAGATAACAGCTGCATCTTGGCTCCAGCTAATGTTGGCCTCATTTGTTATGGCAGCAATAGGAAACTCACATCGCATTAAATTGAGCAGGGGCCTCACACTCAGATGCTCGCTGCAGCCAGGAGTCACATGTGAGTATCAGCTGTGTATCATACAGAACCACGAATAGTTGGCTTTTCAATCCGTCCCAACCCTACCACCCGCTGTCCATTATTTAGCCCATTTAGCAACTATGCCAAAGACAGGGCGTAAGGGGTAGCCTTGGCCACCAATCTCTAACCTCTGCTCCAGTGACAAACTTATTGGCATGAATAAATGCCCCAAAATACATCTTTTTAATAGAAAAATAGCTTTCCCTAAAATACCAGATGCAGTAGAAGTTTCTTGTATTCTGATTTACATAGGATCTGGACTGGTTCTGGGAGGAAAAGAAAATGAGGATTTTAATGTATCTTTGCTTTGCTGTATATTCTGGTTTCTTGCAATGGACACACTGTGCCTTGGGAAGTGCACTGCAAGCTAAGCAGAAAAAGGGGCCATGATTTGCCCCCTGGAAAGGAAGGCAGTGAACCTGCCTTGAGAAAAACCCAACTTGAGCTAAATTCCACGCTGTCACCCATTTTCCCATCTCTCCTGGGTGTGGGTGACAATTGCCTTGGTTGTCTCTTCAGCCAGCCCTCCTTCCTTCCTCTGTGGGAACAATTCCGTTAGAAGTGTGCTGGCCTCCCAGCCAAGGCACTGCCCAGGGGCAGCTTCCCGGGAGAGACTTCTGTGATGAAGCTATGAATCAAAGCCATGAGAACTCATAAATCCTCCTCCGTTTTTAGTGAACAATGCTGTGGAGTTGCGATACAACACCGATGACCAGGTCGGCCACCCATCTCAGGGGGCTGGAAGCAACAGAACTGAAAATGCGGAGCTAGATGGAACTTTCCTGTGGCAGCGAACTCCCTGCTCCTCTCCCCTGCTTCTCCCTCACCCTTCTGCTCAGCTCCTGGAACAACCGTGTCTCCAGAGACAGCTTCCTACTGCATGGAGAATGTGGGGTCTGGAGGCAGACATGCCTGGAGTGGGGCCCCACTCTACCTCTCCCCAGGCGGTGGCCTTGGGAACACTCAGCTCTTGCTAACATTCAGTTTCTTTATCTGTTTAAAGGGTCAATGATCTCTATCTCCAAGTTCTTTGTGAGAATTACATACAGAGAAAGCATTTAATACTGTTGGCATGTCATAAGGATACAGCCTGTCACTATTTTAAAATTATGAGTCATATTTATTATTGTCATTGTCGTTTTATAGGTTATCTTTCCAGGAGACATCCTAGGAAATGTCACCCCCACACCCAATTTCTCTCCTCAGGATGACTTGTTTCCTGGGAAAATGTGCGTTTCTGTCTCTAAACCAGCTAAATGCCAACAGGATACGGAGGTAGCTTCTAAAATTCTGTCTATTGCATGCATGAGAACATTGTTAATAATGAAGGGAAAAATGATGGTAGAAACATGGCGGAGTTGTTGGTTCATGTCCAACATGGTCAGCTCCCCAAAAGTCAAGTATGACTTTTCAAGGTCTATACACTTGTCTGAAATGTGGTTCCGAATGTCTCAGCGGGCAAAGGCAAGTGGAAAAGACAATCCATTGTCCTAGTGAAAGGAATTCCTCTCCTGCACTGTATTGATGGGGACTCTGACTTAATGAACAACATTCTCAATAATTCAATAATAAATAAAATGCTCCCTGTTTACCTCTTTCATAAAGCATGAAAGAACATATGGATGAATGCATTTCTACATGTAGAGGGGCCACGTGATCATGCTACCAGGACACAGCCCTCCCTGAGCATGGTTAGAACATGGCAGGAAATGGCTGGCTCTCCAGCCCGGGGGCACGGTCCCTCCAACACACTCAAAGCCACATCTCAGCTGCATAATAATTTTGTGACCTGCTCTGGCCACTGAATAGTCACTGAACATCTTGAGCTTCCATCTCCTCATCCTTGAACTCAGGGTGCAAATGCTATAATGACATTTCCCCTCCAGGGCCCATGTGTGGAATAAATCTAATTTTTTAAAGTGAGTGCAGGATACGTATCAGTTGTTTAATGAGTGGCAAACCCCTCTTTCTGTACACTCCCTCCAGTCACAGAACATAAAGTAAAAGTCACTGAAGTGGAAGCAGGAAACTACCTCACACTCTTGGGAAAGACTGAACGAGATCATGAAGGTGCCAACTGTGAGAGTCCCCCGCCCTGTGGGCTTCCCTGATCGCGGACGAAATGAGCTGCCTGGGACTGGAAGTACCTGGGGAGAGAAGGGACGGCAATTCCCTCTAGTAGGGGAGGCCCCAAACCTCTCCTCAGCACAGCTTTTAATAGGATGAGTACGTGCAGGAGTACAGGAGGCAGGTGCATAGTATATTATCAATGCCTAGGAGTAGCAATCGTTAAAGCAATGAAAGGAACACAGAGATCAAAGTCTGGCCTTGGTCAGCTAGACATATTGGCACCACAGCCTCGATCAGGTACAGCTTACAAGTTCATTTTATGTCTTGACTTAAACATCTGTTGATTAAGGTCAGAGGCTAGGCAAAGCAGAGCAGGCTTCAAAGTGTACATTGTGTTTTAGTTCTGATTTCCCACCGGAACCTTCGGTATAGCATCGGGTCATGCCTGCTGCCTGCTTCCGGTTTTTGGTCAAGGCCAGCAGGCCTGTTTCCCCGGTCTGGCTTGTGCAGGTGCTACAGTTTCCTGTACCGCACAAAGTGATCCCTCCAGCCCGCCAACCATTAGGAAGCAGGATTCTCACAGCCCAGGTCCTTCCACTCACATGCTTAGCCCCATCCACACCTCTGTTTCCTCCTCTGGGCAGGTCATGGCATTATGACCAGTGTGTGGTGGTGGCAGAATGAGCTGGCTCAGCCTGTGCAGGGTCAGGGCAGGGAGGGAGCTTGTGGTTGGTGTTGTCACCAGGCACGCCCTCAATTTTGACACACAGAAGGGCCCCTCTGTCTCTGGTAGGGAAGCCCACCAGTGGAGTGATAAGAACATTTCTTGCCCTTTTGAGTAAAGAAGAAAAAAAGTTGTTCTCACTCGTCCAAGTTTAATTGCCGCCAGACATCCTAGGGAAAACCTCCCTTGTAATTTTACGGAGCGCAGATCCAAGCCGGCTTCTGTGGTGCCCGCCCTGCCTCAGGAAATGATGCAGGATGGAAAATAATGAGATGTCAGAAATGCACCTTGTCAGCAAATACATGAATAAATTATTCAGTTCTGAGGCTTCCCGATGGCTCCAAAAACTGCAGGGATGTTTGGGTGATGCTGCAGGTGATTTGGTGAACATGTTAAAGAGAAACCTTCCTGGTTTCAAGCACAGTTTGGTGTGTGTTGCGGGTGACGGAACGTGTTTAAAATTTTAGTTTGGAAGTGAAATAGGTCCTGGTGATTTTGTTAGCACGCGGGGAAGCGGCCTGAACTCATTCAGCTTCTGTGATAAGACCTTGCGAGCCGTCTCTGCCACCTTGCGGGTACATCTCAGACTCAGCGTTTCGTACCCCTAAAAAGCACTGAACATGCCCTTTAGCTTTGTTCGGTTAGATAATAACCAAACTTGATTCACTGAATACTGGTGACACTGTTGCGGGGCTGAGGGACACAGAAATCCATACGGCTAATCTCTGCTGATAAGGATGGTAGCTTCCAGAAGGGAGCTTCCCTAGCAGATCATTTCAATCCACAGCCCATCCTGCTTCTCTAAATTCTCTCTCTCTCTCTCTTTTTTTTTTCCCTGGGACTTCTGTGGCTGAACTGATGACCGCTGACACTTTTTATCTGTCTGTCCTGTTTCCCTCTTGAATGTAAACTGCATGAGCTCAGAATTCTGTCTGCTTCCATGAGTGTCCCACTTGAAAGTGACTCTCAGTGTCTGTCAAATGGACCTGTGTGCTGCCCCAGCATGCACTTCTCTGAACCGTGTAGTGGGGCTGTGCTGAGTCTCAGAGAGGACAAATGTGTGTGTTTGGGGGGTGAGGAGGGACTCCCCAAGGTGGAAGTTGTTGCAAGCTGTCCTTGGCTTTAAGAGGCATAATTCTAATCCAGTCCCTCCCTGCCTGAGCCCTCCTGTGGTTCCTGTAATTCTCAAGACAACATATAGTGTCACCTGGAAAACCCATGCTGCCTCCTTCTGATGCTCCACCCCTGCCCCTGTGTGACTAATGTTAGAGTCACCTGAATTTGCCTCTAGTCCCCAAACATGGCAGAATGGCCCAAGCCTTTGCTTAACATTCTCTCCGCTTGAAATGCCTTCAGCTGAGCCCGTTCAGAGTACCCATTTAGTCAGGGGTACCCAGGGCCAGGTGTCCTACTTCTCCAGCTGCATCACCAGCTGGTTGCATGTATGAACATGGGCAGCACAACTTACCTTTTGTGCCTTGGTTTCTCCATGTGTAAAAAGGAATAATAAGAGTTGTCTGGTTCATAAGATCCTTGAAAGAATGTACGGAGTTGATAAGTGTAAAGCATTTTAGAACAATGACTGGTTCAGAGTAAGTGCATCTCATGGTGAAGGGTGTTCAGAGCGTGGTTCCTGGATGGGGCAGCATCAGACCCCTGGAAACTTGTTTGAAATGCAAATTTTCCAGGCCCACCCAAGAGCTATGAAACCAGACACTGGAGACCCTGTCCCAGCTGTGCTGGAACAAGCCCTCCAGGTAGTTGTGATTGCACCTAAGAGTTGAAACCACTGCACCATGAATGCTAAATGCTAGTATTAATATCAGTATCGATATCAGTGTAATATCAGTGTTGGCATCCATGTTGGTATTGTTACAAATGTTGTTGTCCATGTTGTAGACGTTCTCTGAGGTAGGCTTCTACTAGTTAAGCTCTTGGCTTGTGGGTTGTGGGACAAATGCAAGTTGACAGCTGTAGGTCAATGCCCAAATGTGTATCTAAGTGGCTGGAAAAAACAAATATAGTCCCTCTCACCTTTGTGTAAGCCTTTCTGTTGGTTCACCCTCTCATCTACACTTCATAATAAAAGACTTTCTAAATTTAGCTAACCTGGTAAATATGAAATGACATAATTTTGTGTTTTTTATTTATATTTATCTGGTGAATTATGAGGTTAAGGATTTTTAATATATGTTTTTGGTCTCTTATTTTCTAATTTGCAAAATTTCTGTTTATAAACATTGCAAATTGTTTGTTTTGGGCATTTTTCTTATTTGTTTGTATAGCAGATTCATATTTTAAAACTTTGTGAGATTTAACTAAATCCATGTATATAAATTTCTTAGAACAGTGCATATTATAATATAGCTTGTGTTGGGCAATCTAATACTAATATTTAATAATACTATGCATTTATAAATTGGTCATTTTTTAAAAGATTTTCTTTATTATTTTTAAAGAAAAGGGGAGGGAGAGAGAGGCATCAATGTATGGTTGCTTTTCACTTGCCTCCAGCTACAGACCTGGCTGAAGAGCTGGCTTGAAACCTGGTTATGTGCCCTGGCTGGGAATCGAACCAGTGTCCTTTGGATTCGCAGGCTGGCACCTTATCCCCTGTGCCACCAGCCAGGGCTAAATTGGTCATTTTTATTAGTTTCTATGTAATATGCTTAAATATGAATGTTTTAATCTGAATTTTTGATATGATCTTATTTCTCTCTTTTAATGTATTAGTATAATGAGTTATCATAATAAATTAATGTTGAACTAATTCTGAGTTGCTGAGTTAAATCTGATTTGGTCATGACAGATAGTTTTATACAATACTGTATACATGTTTCTTACTTAACATTTGCCTAGGATTATATAAAACATTAGGGTTGGGCATTTTTTTTGAGGAAATATTAACTGTTGACTTATTTTTAGGATAACAGAATCAGTTCTATTGGTCTATCATTTTTTATATTTATAAATGAGGTTTTCTTTTAGTTTTTAGATACTTTTAGGAATTTATATACGTATACATGCACTATATATATACATATACATATCTAAATGTATTATGAATTTATCTATTTTGCTTACATTTTCAAATTTTCTAGTATAAATGTCTCCCTAATACTCTTTAATACTCATAAACTCTGTTTATGATTTTAATCATCATTGTCTCTGTAGATTCAGATTTTTTCAATCTTAATTTTTAATTTCTAATATCTTAAATTGTGCTGTGTCTTTTTATTTGACTAATCTAACCAGAGGATTGTCTTAATTTTCAGTGTTTCAGGGTAGCAATACTTGTATTGGTGGATTTTCTAGTCATTAATCTAGACTCATATTTTTCATTTCCTTTGTTCATCCCTTTAGTTAACTTTAGAATCTTATTTCAATTTTATGTTTAAAAATGTTTATCTTAAAATTGATGTTATAAATTATGTTTCTATTACCACTTAAGGCCATAAATTTCCTGCTGATGCCATTTTAGAAACTTTCCACAGGAATGCTTTTTAATTTAATTTCTAAGTATTTCTAATTTTTGTAATATCGTCGCACTTAATGTATGGGTTATTGGGAAGATTGCATGAGTGTGTGCATTTTAATCACCAAATGTAAATTACTGAACGCAAATGATTTACAGTTATGGCAGTTGCGTGGCAATCACTAGCGTGGGTGGGGTCAGGGACCTGGTGGCAGATGCTCAATCTCTCAGCTGTGGCCTCAGTTTCATCACAAAATGGAGCTGTGAAGTGTCAGTAAGTAAGAGCTTGCAAAGTGCTAAGAACACTTCTTGGCACGTCGCAAGATTCATATGGTTATTTATATCGCTAGTATATTGTTATTTGTTTTCCACTCAATTACAATGTGGTCAAACTACATAGTTTGCATGATCCTCATTCTTTGACATTGAAGGATTTTCGCTTGCTTAACAGTTCAGTAGAATATAATCAAGTTTTATCCATATTCCATGTTCCCATTATTAAATATTTAACTTCCCATTCTTCCCAATCACAAGGGTTGACCCCCTGTGTATTCAGCCCATTAAGGGAAGCGGTGGGTTACCAGGTATCTGTGAACTCCTTCTCTGCCATAAGAGGTCAGCGCAGCTGGGGAACACACTCTACTGTCTGGATGCATATTTTCTTACCACCTCCGCCCACTAGCCGTTGATTTCCTTACTCTGATATCTGATATATATTCATTCATAGCAGCAACGATTATTGAGCCCTTACTGGGTGCCAAGAATTTTGCTGAGATCTTAACTTCTTTAAGTCTCTTTTTCTTCATGTGTAAGTTAGAAGTAGATTTTAACTTGCAGTGGTATAAAATTAAAATAAGCAAAGTATATAATGTATTTTCACACAGGGAAACAATGATAAGAAATCAGAGAGCTAGAGTCCAATTCAGAATGTGTAACTTTAGATACTATGATGATAATCACCATGTTATATCACCTTGTAGCTCTATTTAACAGTTTAAGAAACTGAAGACTGAAAAGTGAATGAAGTACTTTTCCCTTAGTTCCCGCACAGTTTAAGTAGTTAGAATATAATTAGGTCTAACTTTGGGAACTCCAATTGACTTGTCTTTCTTTTATTATTACCAGAGTCTCTTAGGACCAAAAAATTCTTTTAAATGCATAGAAGAAATGAGGCAGGGAGGAAAAGACATTGGCCAGAAAGAATTTCAGAATAAGAATCATGAAATAAATAAGAAAGGTAGAAAGTAGATGATGGAAGAGAAGACTAAGATCATGACAGTTTGAACTTTTCTATATGAACTACGGGCAACATCCTACTAAAATGGCTGCCAGAAACCCCTAACTTCTGGTATTCAGACTCTTGTATATCCCCTTCCAGCTGAGTGTGGGACAGATTTAGTGACTTGACAAAAGTGGACAATGGTACTTCCATGATTAAGTCATAAAGAGCTTCTGTCTTACTAGCATTCCCACCTTTTGCTAAAACTCTCCTACCCTCTGAGTTGCCCATCTGGATGAAGCAGGTTGCCATGTTGTGACCAAGGTGAGGACAATGTGCCAAGGCACTTGAGGGAGGCTCCTGGTAACAGCTTGCAAGGAACTGCTTGCAGCCATCAGCCACCAGAGTAAGTTTGGAAGCTGCTTCCCCAGGCGAGCCTTCAGATGAGGCTATGCCCTGAGCCAACACCTTGATTGCAGCCTTGTAAGAGACCCAGAAGCAGAGGACCTCACTAAGTAATTGGGGATTCTTATCCCATAAAAACTTGAGATCCTAAATGTGTGCTATTTTAAGCCACTGCATGTTGGCTTAAGATACGGCAGAGCAATAGGTAACCTATAGATCAGATATGGCCAGGAGTGAGCCAGGTTCTAGACTTTTGGTTGCTAAATGTGAAGGTATTAAAATACTCAAAATTTATCACTAATCTAAGAACCATTTCAACCTAAAGAATGAGGTAAATGAACAAGCAAAACAGAAGACTCCTAGGTAGAGAGTATGGACTGATGGTTGCCAGAAGGGAGGGGCGTTCAGGAACTTAGAGAAAAAAGATGAAGGGATTAAGAAGTACAGGTGATAGTTACAAAACAGTCATGGGGATGTGAAGGACAACAGAGGGAATATAGTCAGTAATGTTGTAACTATGCTTGGTGCCGTGTGGGTACTGGAAATATTGGTGGAATCACTTATAAAATAGAGAATTGGCTGACCACTATGCTGTACAACGGAAACTAATAAAAAATAATATTGAATGTCAAGTATAATTAAGGAAATTTTAAAAATTAAAAAAATATCTCTAGCAGTGGGCACTTGCTCAGTTCACCGAATCATTCTTTGACACTAGGTTGTGGTTGGACAGGCGCCTAGTACTGACTCACTCAGCTCTCGGATACTCTCTGGGTGGAATGCTGACACTCTCCAGCACCAGTGATCCATCACTCTTTGCATCACACCTCTTACCCAAAGCACATTGTACTTCACAGGTCTTCCACCATCGAGCTAGCTCAGCAATGTATTTTACTGGGCAGGATCCATCCTGATAGGATTATACTCACTTTTAATCCTGGTTAGTTTTGCACATGCATGCATGTTAACAGGCACACCTGTGAAAGTTTTATATTATGCCAGATCAAAGTCATGTCCCCAGTTCCTCCCACAAATTCAATGGAAGCCCTCCCGGAGTGACACTTGGCCAACTGTGGTAGCGTAAGACTCACTTGTCTAAGGCAAGAGCAGGTGGAATCCTCTCACAAGCTCTCAGTGGATGTGAGTTAGTTGTTAGAGTCCCACAGTTTTCTGCAATTCTTCTCAATTCACATGGTCTTTCTAAGGTCCATGGGGACATTTACATGCTTCAGTTACTTCTTCTCCTAATGAAAGTATTAAAGGCTCCCTCTCCGGTTTCCTCTTGGGTCATTATCTCATATATTTCTTCTAGATTCCCAGTCTCTTAACCCAATTTATAATCATATGCCACTGCAACTTGCAGTGAAGTTTTTTCTGACAGCTTTCATTTAAAATGAGCAGCAAAGATTAAAAAAAAATCATTGCTTATAATCATCAACTTCATCATCATTATAATTAATAGATACTATTTACTAAATGTCCTTTATTGGTCAGTGACTCTATGGAGTTATTTCTAAGCATTCGTTATTTCCTAATTATCTCTCTCTCTCTCTCTTTATTTTACAAATGAAGAGACTGAGACTCAGAATAGCTCCAGCTTGCTCAAGAGCACATCGCTAATCAGAAATGAGACTAAGGTTCAGTCTGACTCTGCCCAGTGCCTTTTGTTCTATGGTTGGCAAAAGGGAAGACAAGGGACTCTCATGCAAGATTTAAATATTATAAAACCCACTTTTGATTCTTCTACCTTTTAAAAACACCCCACTGTGTATCCCCTCCAAATCATCTTAGAGGAAGTCTCTCTGCTAGGAATTTGGTTCTTCCTTCTGATTCCTTCCAGATGATAACTGATGACTGAGCATTGCTCTGCCCACCTGCAGGCGCAGCATTTGCTCCCAGGAGGAGGTGTCATAGGAGATTTACAAGCAGATCTGCAGCCTTCCTTGAGCAAGGGTTTTGCTGAGTCTGTAGGAACCAAGACTGTGAGTTTAATTGGTCCATTGGCTAATTGGAAATGACCATAAAATATAAATGAAAACCTTTTGCAGCACAAGAGCCCTGACACATGAGCTCAACAGCATCGCTCCTAAAATACCATCCCTGTGATAACTGGGCATTAGTGAGACAGAGAGGCTCATGGCCCTTTTTAGTGTCCATCCAAAGTCAGGTGTTCTCACTGGACTCCTTACACACCTTCACTTCAGGATCTACCAATGCCTTGCACTTGATGGCTTGTCTTTCCTGTACTTGAATATACTGGGAGCTTCTTAAGGACTGAAACCTCTCTAAACGCTGTGTGCCTGGCACACCACAGTCATTCCGGAAATATTTCTTGATTAAATGCTTACATCAGCTAGTAAGTTTATCAGTACACAAAGGAACAGGTACGTGGACATTTAGACTTGAAATTCCACTTAAAGAAAATACATCAAAAATTACAACTAGAATGTATAATGTACATCCCAATGTACATTATACATAGTAAGTCCTATTCCCAAGTCAAGGGAAAGATGAGCAGGAGAGGAAGGTCTCAGGAGGGCAACATAGCTGCGCTTGTGTGCATGACACCGTCTCATGCTGCTAACAAAACCTGATAAAGAAAAGCCAGGCTCTGGGTGGGAGCCCAGATTTTCTGTCATCAGATCCATTATATTTTCCAAAATAAGTCTCATCAAATTATGGTCAAAATGAGAGAAGACAGGGAGTAATGAGGGAAATCAATATTCATTTAATATCACACTGGGCATTTGGAGCACCGCTGGGGTGCTTTCTTTTTACTACACTCTCATGATAACAGTGCAAAATGTGTTTCATCCCCTTTAACTTCAGCCAAAGTTAAGGTTGAAAGAGGTCAGGGCATGGGGCTTAATGTCATAAAATAATAGGTGCAGAGCAAGAATTCAATGCAGATTTGTGACTCCAAAACCCATACATTTTGCAAGATGTTATGCTTCTTTTTTTTCCCCCCAAAATGGAGCTTAAAATTGACTTTTTATTAATGTGTGAATCTGAGGGAAAAGGAACTACCATAGCCAAGTCAGAAACAAACAGTAAAAATAAACGTTTGGTGAGTTTATTTGACTCACTCTACAGGATGAATCACCACAGAAGGTAAAGGCAGAAGCAGAAAGAGAAACTGACCCCCCACTCCCACCACCACCAGCCTCAGGTGCTCAGCGGTCCTCGTGGAATTCCTCCTCTGGAGATGAAAGTTTTGTACTTTGTGCAATCACAAGGAGGGCACCTGTCTCTGACAGCGTTTCTTTCTTTTTAAAAACTATTTTTTATAAGCTCTTGTTACATGGTTCAGTTATTTCAAGTTTGCTGACGGCTTTGGGACCAAAATAGGCTATTCTGAAAGACATGTTGAGAGTAGCAGCTAACTAGGACGTTCGGTGACAGTGGAATTGTGACATGCCTCCAGGTCTGAATGTCACCTTCAACATTCCTATCCTTCCTTGATCAGGGTTCAGAGTACGAATGTCTTTCTTTTCCTGACACTGGCATATGACCCTTTTAGGAGGAATCAAACATGGAGTAAATATCATGCACTAATTTAAAATGAGTGAGATATTATTTCTGTAATGTACAAAATACATGGTCTTGTGAGGATGATTCAATGTCCCTGTGCTAAGTGCCTAATCTGTGAATGACGGGGCATCAGAGGGGTGTTCTGGGCAGTAATGAGCTAATGCTCAGCTAAGCACATGGTACTGAGTTGGCAATCAATGACATTCCTTTGCATGTTATATTGTCTTATAGATGAGTCCCAATGGTGGATCCAATAGATCCTGGAAAGCCTATCTTGTTGGTGACTTCTGTAGAAGAATACTCACATTGCAAATGCCATCTTCTAGTCATCTATTGGGTCAGATTCATCATATTTGGTGAAAAGGAGTCATTGAACAACTAAAGTTAATGAAAACAAAACTCTCAAAATTAATTGGGTCATAATTTAAGCAAAGTGAAGTTTCTGTTCTTGCATTTTGATTTTTAGATTCCATGGAAACCATAAGGATAACTGTGAGCAGATTATTGGTAATAGTAATGATAATAGATAATAGCAATGGGAGGGGAAATATGTGTTATTGGGAATATACCACATGTCAAACCCTGATTTAGTCATTTACATATGCTAAATTAAAAATAAACTGGCAAATTAGGTATTTTAGGCTGATGACAACCGTGAGTTCTTTCTCACAAGATCTTTGAAATAAGAGACTTAAACTAAGTCAAAACAATAGTAAGGAGCAGTAATTTTTTAATAAACTTTTTAATATTTATTTATTATTATTTATTTATTTACTTTAAAATTTTTTATTTATTATTTCTAGAGAGAGGGGAAGAGAGAGAGGCAGAGAGGGAGAGAGACATCAATGTATGGTTGCCTTTCACCTGCCTCCAGCTACAGACCTGGCTGGAGACCTGGCTTGCAACCTGGTTATGCGCCCTGGCTGGGAATCAAGCCAGCGACCTTTGGGTTCACAGGCCAGCACCTACCCACAGTACCACCAGCCAGGGTGGAAGCAGTAATTTGTAAGTTGAACAAAATTAACAGGAGATAAATAAGGAAAATAGTAATCATAACGCTAATGACAACAAACACTATGGACAATAGCATGCATTACTTATCTTGCACCAGGCACTGGGTTAAGTAAATTGCATAAATTGTACTATTTAAAAATTAGAAGCCCTGGCTGGTGGCACAGTGGATAAGGCATTGGCCTATGAATTCAAAGGTCACTGGTTTGATTCCCAGCCAGGGCTTCTTGACCAAGTTGCAAGCCAGGTCTCCAGCCAGGTCCGTAGCTGGAGGCAGGTGAAGGGCAACCATACATTGATGTTTCTCTTCCTTTCTTCCTCCCTTCCTTCCTTTCTCTCTAAAAATAATGAATACATCTTTAAAAAACAAAGTCAGGTCACTTACACAGAGGGTGTACCTGGTTGTGGAAGGGGACCCTGAAGGAGGGTTCCATGACTTTGAGGCTGTGGGCTCTGGGGTCAGGATGTAACCATGCTTTGTACTCACCCAGCAACAGTGGGTCCCACCTCAGCCTCCCCACTTGCTTATTGGATTCCCTTCAAAACAACCTGAGACAGAGATTTGGTTACAGGTTGCATCTGTGGAAAGCAATTCCAAATTTAGGCATAAAGGAGGGCCAACAGTGAAGCAATAAAAGGCAAGAAGTAACCAGAGTGTGCAAGTTGAGCTGGTGACCAGGATCAGAACTGGGCTTCTGTTGCCCTGGGGGCCACATGGGGTCCTGTTGGCACTGTCTCCCCAAGGATGCAAGTCTGCAGCCTGTAACCCTCCGCTCCATGCCCTCATGGTTGAAAGCTCCCAGGGCAGCAATGTCTTCCTGCACTTTCAGTCTTCCCAGCACGTGGGCTGGCGTGGCATCAGAAAAAGCTCTGAGGCAGGAAAGCAGGAGATGCTGAAACTCATAGATTCCTCAAGTGTGAATTCCACTGATTGAAGACAAATGACCATACATCAATCACTGCTTCCTAGCAGGTACCTATCCTGGAGGAGAGCACCCCAATGTGCAAGGTGATACCCTCAAATGGTGCTTTAGCTCAGCCTTTTGTAGACCTTCCCAACATTTATTAGGCTGCTGCCTCCAGATGACAAAGGCTGTGTCCAGGACCAGTGGGTACCTTGGATGTCCACTTTCTTGTCAATGAAATTAACCCCCTGGTCTGAGCCAATGTAATGCAAGACCCCATGTTTATGATAGTCAAGTATTCTCTACTCCTTTGCAAATTGCTTCTGGAGGACATGCTGGAGTTGGGGAAGACAAATTATCATCATCACTGTTTCAGTGAAGATGAATTTTGGCCTTGCCAATCATAACAAGTGACCAAGTGGAGGCTGGACTGCAGGGAAAGAGCCAGACTGAGGATTCGGATCATCTCTATTGCTAAGTATCTGTCCATACAGCAGCAGAAGGGACTGCGTTAAGTTGGGAAAGAATCCAGGCTACCAGGCTCAGGGCACAGCCTCTATCCCTGCCGCCACAGCGATGCCCATTGTGGGCCCTTTGTCCAAGCATGGGGTGGCTGGGGACACAGCCGCTGGTCAAATCGTCATGCTCACATGTAACTCAGTGGCTGTGATGTGGCTGTTTGC
The DNA here is from genome assembly GCA_004026585.1 of Noctilio leporinus. Classification (NCBI taxonomy): domain Eukaryota; kingdom Metazoa; phylum Chordata; class Mammalia; order Chiroptera; family Noctilionidae; genus Noctilio; species Noctilio leporinus. The sequence goes on along the minus strand of PVIW01000863.1, from coordinate 224,237 downwards.
TGGTGGGCATTACCAAGAGGCAGAAACATCTGCACTCTCTGTTCTGCTGGCACGTGTCTCCTTGAATTCTTTGTTCCTGATTTTCAATTTTCCTCCTTTCTAGGTCATTTATCACTATTCAGAAATCCATGTTAACCGTATAGCTGGGTAATTTCTCTCCCCACAAAAATTTGAGGAATTTCACTTTCTGGGTCTGCTGCCCCTTTAGGCCAATCGCTACCTCCACCAGCCAAGGCCATGCCATGCTGAGAGGGGTCTGGTGACCATGGCTATCATTTGCCTTGGTCTATGCCTGTCATGGGCTCCCTCCCATCCTCCCATCACCAGATACTATGCATGCTGCATCTTTCTTTCAGTTTTTAACAATGACAACAGCAGGGAACATTTTCTTTTTTCTTGTTTGCCACTGACCAACCCGTGCCTTTGCCACTAGAAATGGTGTTTGTGGGAGGCCACGTCCCGCCTCTTGCTACAGAAGCCGAGTGCACCACCAGCCCTGTCGCTTTGGCTCAGCCTGTTGGCTGGTTTGACCAGCATTTAAACGTTCAGTTACTAGTGCAGAGAGGCACAGACTACGCAAACACTATTTTCTGTGGTTTATAAAATAGAATGTTCCATAGCAGCTGAGGAAGCAGCACCAGCGGCAATGTCATTACCAGGCCATGCTTTAGGCACGACCTAGACACAGGTTTCTGCCACCAGGTCCCTTGGGTTGTTACCCACTCTCCCAGCCTTGCTCTCCATCCTCTCTTGACTCTTTCAGTGAGTGCATGTCTTTATAATAATTTCTTTTCTGCATTACATTAGAATCTTTCTCTTATCCGCCCCCAAAACCCTTGCTAAAAGAGGGTCTGACCTGATTATATTTAGAGACCAACAAACCCATCAAACTGGGGACAAGGGTAGAGACAAATGAGTTAAGGAAGCCATCACAATTAAGTGTAAAAAAGAATGAAAGTGTTAATAAAGACAATAAAAATAGTAAGTATTAATAGCATTGGCTTGTGTGAGTAGATGGCTCTAAAATTCTTAATTCTTTCCATTCTAGTTCTTGCTTTGTATCTTTCTAATTATGTAGTGTGCTGGTACATGTTTAAAAACATATTAGAAGAGAAAAAGCCCTAATTTTCCTAGTTTCCATTGGAAATTGGGAAAATGCTACAATTAGGGTTTCTTCCATGATAACTAATGTCGGGCTATTCGTTTGACCTCACTGATGGTGGCGTTAGGAGCAGATGCCCACAGTTGGTGCTTGTAACTTCTATGCTAACACGCTGCTTTAAACGACTGATAAAATCAATTCTACACCTTCAATGCCAAGAATGAATAGGTGAGCTCTAGTTTTCATCCCTGCAGTAAAATCACATAATTTTAATTGTGAGCGCAGAGTTGTGCAGAAGCTAAATTAAGCACCATCCCTTTGATCAAAATATTTGGCAAGATTTGTCAACAGAATCAGCTGAAAATACTCATGAATGGGTGTATTGTGACAAGAGATGTGCGATGATTAAATGTTCATGTTTAACTAGAAAGAATGAAATATGTTTCTACTTTAGAAAGCCCATTGCCAGCCTGCTGGAAGTTCGTGGAAATGGTATTTTCAGTTGACAATGTGCGTGGTGGGCAAGGGACCAGGAAGGAGGGCCAACCTCCGGTGGAGGCCACACCAAGCCGGAGTCGAGGAAGCTTGTCTCATACCCTGGAAAATAATTTAAATCAGTTGAGAGATTATCTCGATGAAGTCATGTAAGTTTCTTTAAATGTTTGACTCACGTACTCTCATCCTAATAATGGTGGCCTACCTAAGTACATTCTTCCCATCCTCCTTTCTGATGGAGCTCCATTCTTGATAGATGCAGGCAGTTTGGGGCTTGGAAATTGCTAAAAATCCCTCCACAAAACCCGAGTGGAAGATGAGTCATCTGGGAAAAAAGTGTTTTTTGATTAGTGTAAGCCCACGTTGGATAGAGACAACTCAGTGGACAGGGTGTTCTGTCTTGTTAGCATGGTCAAAGTTTTCCTGAGAGAGTTGGCATTAGAACTACTATGTGAATAAGGAGAAGCCAGCAACTTGTAGAGACCTGATGAAAGTCTTACAAGCAGGAGTTTAAAAAGTCAGCAAATTTAAAGTGCTTAAGGTGTGAATAAGATTGGTACACGCACAGAGAGAAAGAAAGGCCAGCTTAGCGACTATGGCTCAAAAGGAAAGACGTTGGTCCCAGCTGAAACAGCCAGAAAATGAAAATATGACAAAGCTCTTTGTGAGACTTTGGAAAAACAAGCAATGAAGAAGAACCGCCTGAAAAGCCAGGAAACAAATGAAGTAGCCCCAGCTTACTTCCTTGAGGTAATGCCCAGGCCCTGGTGCAGGAAGTGGGAACCCACCCACTTTGGTGGGTTCCATGAGTCACGGAGACAGCGCTGAGAGTCCAGGGGATCACCAAACTAAGAATTTACAAGACAAAATCCAGGAGAAGCAAGAACTGCACAGAAAGACAACCTGGAAGGTTTGCAGAAATTTCCCCAGAAATATTCAGCTAAGCACTGATCACACACATGTGAGGAAACTACCAGAGACCAGGGAAAGAATCACCCTAAAGAACCAGAGCCCGGCACTCACACGGTTCTGCCAGCCACCTGGAACACCTCCAGATTCCCAGGGCATGGAAGCAAGTACAGGGAGGTCTGTAACCATAACGAGGAATAATTACCCACCATTGAACACTGCTCTGGTCCTCAGTGACGCCAGACCTAACACATCAGACTGTTTTCAAGGAAGTCTTAGCTGCCCCCAGGAAAAGGCTTAAGAATGTTCATTGGAATACACAAATATCCAGTGCCTACCAAGGTAAAAACCTCAGGGTCTGGCACCCTCACAAAAAAGTACTGGGCATGCAGAGCAGCAAGGCTTTCTTTCAATGTGAAGAGAAATCATTCAATTGAAACTGACTCAAAAGTGGGCACTGCTGTTAAAATGCGCAAATAAGAACACTGAAGCAGTTAGTTGTTCCAACTGTCTCCTCATGTTTAAAAAGTAAAGTAGACATGTGGAAGAGATATAAAGGACCTAAATACATTTCTGGAGATGAAAATAAAATGCCTAAGGTGAAAATTCAATTAATAGGAATAAGAGCAAATTAAATCCTACATTTCGGAAGGGATTTCGACTGAAGACATGACAATAAATTGCTATAAAAATAGTGTGCGTGTGAAAGAGAGAGAGGGAGGGAGGGAGAATAACAGTTCCAAATTTCCTATTTTGATGAAAACTATAAACCCACAGATTCAATAAATGTAATGAAGCCCAAACACAAGAATTATGAAGAAAACTCTACCAGAGAACATAATGAAATTTCTTAAAACCAGTGATAAAGTGAAATAATTTAAAAGCAGACACAGAAAAAAGACACATTATATCTAAAGGAACAATGTTAAAAGTAACAGAACATTTCTCATGGCAAACAGTGTATGTGTGAAGGCAGTTGAAAAATATCTTTAAAGGATTAAAAACACAAGCAAATAAATCTCTTCAACCTACAAGTCTATACACTGCCCCCTTCCCCCAGATAGCAAAGTAGCCATGGGAGAACATAATTCTAAGCTTTGGGTTCTGTACCTGATGTATTACAATATCTAAAACATATAACTATACAACTCCTAAAAGAAATGCTAGAATACACCTTCTTAAGGATAGTGTTAAAAGTATAATTCTTTAAAGAATAATATGATGAACCAAAATAATCAAAAGTAAAATCTGCTCTTCTTATAGAAATCAGAAGAGCCACAGCCTGGGGGAAGATAATTGCAAGGCATACATCTGAGAAATAACTTGCATTTTAAGTATATAAAGAATTCCTAATAGTCATATGAAAACAACCAACACAATTTTTTCTTTTTCTTTTTTAAAAATATTTTATTTCATTATTTTTAGAAAGAGAGGAAGGGAGAGAGGCAGAGAGGGAGAGAGACATCAATGTATGGTTGCGTTTCACCTGCCTCCAGCCACAGACCTGACTGGAGACCTGGTTTGCAACCTTGTTATGTGCCCTCGCTGGGGAATTGAACCTGCGACCCCTGGGTTCGCAGGCCAGCACCTTATCCACTGTGCTACCAGCCAGGGCACAATTTTTTCAAAAGCAGACAAAATATTTCAGTAGGCATATGAGGAGGCCATTAGCCTATAGAAAGACATCTCAGGAGCAGCTTAGACAAGAACCTAGTATAAAGGAACCATGGACATGGACAACAAGTGAGATTGGCTTTAGGGGGAATGGGTGGGTGGGGAGGGGGACAGAGGGGAGCAAAAAGGGGATGGATGTAATACAACAACAATAAAATAAAAAAAAAAAAAAGAATTAAACACTTCTAAAAAAAAAAGAAAGACATCTCATCATTGGTCCCTAGGGAAATGTAAATTAAAACCACTGTGAAGGGAGGGCTGGGTGAAAGAAGGTGAAGGGATGAACCAAAGAACATATTTGTATCACCCACAGAAGCCGACAACATGGGTGATGCCCAGAGGAAAGGAGCAGGGAAAGGTGGGTGGGGGGTAGAGACTTTTGTAATAGTATAAACAATAAAATGAAAAAAAAAAGAGAGACATAACAATTCTCTATGGGATGTCACTAGGCACCTTTCAAAGTTTCTAAAATGGAGAAGATGGATGATCCCAGTTGTTGACAGGAGTATGGGGCGACTGGAATGCTCACACACTGCTGATGGAAATGGAGTACAAGACAGCCACTTTGGGAAGAGTTTGCTTGGCAGTTTCTGGAAAAGTTAGCTTGTACTATTGTATGACCCAAGCCGTTCCACTAGTAGGTATCCAGCCAAAAGAAATAAAATTACGTATCTACATAACACGTGTACACGGATGTCCATGGCAGCTTTACCTGCAATAGTTAAAAACTGGAAATAGCCTGAATGTCCATCAGAAAATGGTGGCATATTCATACACTGGGGTCATATTCAATTATAAAAAGTGATGAACTATTGATAAGCTGTTCATTAGAAATAGCAGGAACCAGATTATGTCCAGCTTTGTGGGACCTAGGGAGAACTGGAATCATATGTAAAGACCAGTGAAAGGAACGACTTTGACAGCCCTGTGCTGTAGAGGATTTCATCTTGTCTTTCTGACATGCAATAGTACTATTTTTCCTGTAAGATATTTGATGGTCATAGAGATTAAGGGGTGGTTTACAGAAAACTAGGGCACAGTGCTGGATATGATTATGACTTGTCTTGCTGCAAACCCATCCATGCTCAACCACACAGAAATTCCACTCCTGAAGGGAAGGAGTGTGCATGACCGTAGGAGGGATGAGATAAATCCCCAAATAACCATGACACAAGTGGGACCTGCTCACTGTTATTGTTATTCGAAGGTATAAACCAAGAGCTGTAAGGACTCGGTAGAAAAGGGTGAGAAGCATTCTGATGGATGGAAGCAAGCGGACAAATAGGAAAACCTCAGAGCAGTTAGCCTTACCCTGGATTTTCAGGGATGCGTAGGATCTCAACAGGCAAGAAAGGAGCAGCAGTGTTTTCCTGGTGGAAGAAGCTGAATCAGTAAAGCTACAGAAGTTGAAAAGTAAGCAAAGCTCTTAGAAAGGAACACATTGGCTTTTTGGGAAAGGCATAACTTGGTTCAAGGAAAACAGGAAAACATGCTGAGGGGAAATTGGATGAAGTCAGATCATTTGCTCTAATACAAAGACGAAGCTAAATTATGTGTTCACTGGATGGATTGGCTAGTCTTGATGAAGGGTGTGTATGCCATGTTCTGGGGCTTAGATGAAGCAGGGTTGCTCCAATCTTATTCTTGGCCCAAGGCTCTTACATAAATCTACAGAGAATTGATGCTGAAAGACATGAGTAAGTCATCAAATCTAATCTTTTTCGTAGATAAAGTAACGGCTGAGAGAGACAAAGTGACCTGTCTAAGGTGAGTTGGGAGCAGAGACTTAGCTTGAAGTCAAGTATCAGTTTCTCAAACAAGTTGCCTTTCTACCAAATCACATTACCTGATACCTTCAGCCCATTGTCTTACCTGTCGTGAGGTTCCGCTCCACAGTTTTAATAACAAGGAGTTAAAGAAAGAAATGTTTGATGGAGGTGAGATTATCACAGCAAACAACACTTTGTACAAAACAGATTGATGACTATGCTTGTGGGCAGAAGTCTAAAAGTAGACCAACTGGATTGCTGGATTGGAAAATCTCTTCATATAATGAACATTTTAGGTTGGTAGCTAAACACAGTCTATTGTGACTTGGAAGAGAGTCTGGGTCTTAACAAAGAAATGAAATTGCAATCATGAAACACACAGACAGACTACGTAATCATGCAAGTCACTGATGGAAAGAAAGAAAAGAAATCAGAACCTGTATTTTTACAAATTTATTCAGTAGGGGAACATTTACACGCACTCACAGTAACTGTTAGTGCCACTTACAGTAGGTAGTTAGAATAGGCAGTAGCTTTTGTCTGTTGAAGGCTTAACCCATGGTTCTTTTTTCCCTGCTCACTACCTTTCTTTTTTTGTCCCTGCCCTGCTCAGTGTGGTTTCCTTGTGCCTGACAATCACAATCACAGTGTCCTACAGCCATTGGGGTGAGCCGGTCACACACCCACACCTGCCCGCAAACACATTGCTTTTTCCTCCTAACTTCAGTGAGTGCCCCAGGGGCAAGCATGAGACCAAACCTTAGTCAACCAGAATCCTTCTCTGCCATTGAAGAAAGATGTTCCCTCTTTTCTTTTAGTTCATAAAGTTAGCGATGCAACTGTGGAACATCAAGCAGCCCTGCTTAACAAAAACCCGTTTGAATTGTTGAATTGTTGAATTGGGCAAATGAAGCAGAATCACAGCCAAGAGAAGTCAAGTTCTGACAAAGTGAGTCCCTGGAAATGGTCATGCCCGAGTCCAGCACGACCTCATCTTCCCTGCTCATGTCAACCAGTGCTCTTTTCTTGGCATTTAAGCCAGTGTGAACTCTGTCGCTCCAAAGGACTGTTCATATTGATGCAGTAATACAAAAGACATACTGCGTACCCCCACTGTGGGCCACCCAGTGTGCTGGGGGAGAAACAGCAGCAATGAATGTGGTGCTCGTACCTTGGGGGACAGGCATGCCAATCTACCAATGGCAATGCCATAAGATAATATTAACCATAATAGAAGTAAGTACCTTGTATACCGGAAATATAAACGATAGTTTGGATAAAAATCTTTCTAGAGCTAGAGACACTGGAGAACTTAGTCCTCAATAATGAATCATTTCCTGCTCTGAGGCAAGGCTCAGGAGTCAAGGCCTTCCTGACAGAAAGAGAACATCTGCAACATGTGGAACTTGAAAGTTATTTGCTACATCTGGGGACCTCTGAGAAGGGTAGGATTGCCCAGGGAAAGTCACTGGGAATGGGACAGGAAGGTGAAGAGCCACATTTGGCTGGGGTAGGGGGCGCAGGGAGTGTTTTGAAAGACACCAGTCTGCCGCAAAGGGCAAAAGGAAATGCTAAGGTGTTTTAAGCCAGGACTGATATGGTCACTCCACCGAAAAAGATTTGCACATTGAGGATACAGGGCAATGTCCTTGCTGGGAAATTACCTGCAGACACAGTGAAATGGTACAAATCCAGAAAGACTGTCAGATGCACCGATAACCAGGCTGCTGTCACAGCAGGACCCTCAGCTGGGGTGCCCATTGGAGAGCAAATTCCTCTGGTCCCAGTGAAAGCACCTCATTGCCCAAAATACCTACTGATCTTGGAGAAGATCACATTAGAGCCCTTGTAAACCTCTCATTACCATGCTCATGGTTTTTCAAAGAGCCGTCTTCCCTGGACACTTTCCTTGTGTTGATTCATGTGGACCTTCAAGCTGATCCAATGCTGTTCTTGAAATGTCTTCCCATTCAGTGGGAAAATTTTTATATGAGGTCTTATGATCAATCAGCGTTGTGATGTGACATTCATGGGATTTAAGGGGCTGAAGAGCTGGGCTGTGCCCTAGTTATTTCTGAATATCAAGACCAGTTCTTCCGTATGGGCAGTGGATGAATACTGAATGGGATTCTGGGGCTCATGCTGTCCCACCCTGAGAATACCCAGAGTGAACACTGCATCTCTTCCATCCCCCAAAAGCCTGATGCTTTATTTTGCTGTTAGTTATCCAGCCATCAGAGGTTTGGGGCTAATATTTTAAGAAGCAGAATTTTAATGAGAAATGAAGTGCAAATATTTAGGTCCAAAAACAACACAGCTGCAATTAATTGGAGGCCCAGCACCTGAGTGCCTGAGTTCCCAGGTACTGTGTTCTCTGACCATATTCCCCAGGCAGTGTCTAGAGGCAGAGTCTATTTCTAATTTCCCTTTTGTGTGGCTTCGTGTTTGTAAGAACAAAGGTTCAGGAATAAATAGAGGGTCCACATCGGTCCCCAGGAACCAATCTAGGAGAAACATGCTGCATGTGGAAAAGAAATCCTATTACACTCTCTTTTTTTAAAGATCCACTCTTTATGCAAACCTGCCATCAATGTCAGCACATACCCCCGCCCGAGCAGGTACTTGTCTTCTCTAACATCTGCTAACACTGGCAGGCCCAAAAATAAACCTCCACATTAGCAACTTGCACTTTGAAAAAAAACATTTATCGGGAAACATCTGCTGAGCTATTTTGTTTGCTCACTCCCTCCCTCCCTCCCAGGTCTGTTGAAGCAGAATGAGGTGAGCATTGCATCCTGAGACTTCAATCTCAAGTAAGAGAAGCTTAGAAGGGAAACAGCTACTTGGAAGAGGATTAAAAAAAATAACAACGGTTTGGGGAAGGGTGTAGGGTAGAGGAAAGATAACAGCTATGGGGATAGACACAGTTCTGGATGCAGAGGGAAGAATGCTAGGTTCAAATCCACATTCTGCATCTTCTTGCTGGGGTAGATCAGGGAAAATAGATGTACTCAGAGGCAATGCGGCCTTTTAAAAATGCTTATGATAATGCCATTTTCAGAATCATATCTTGAGGCTTATGTTGTATGATCTATGTCAATGTGTTTAGCCTATAGGGACAACAACATAAATAGATTGGGTTGATTCTTGAGCAACAAGTTTCAATTTCAGGGAAATATTAATTAGAAGATGAATTGAGATACAGTTCCCTAAATCATTCTGGTATTTGGTGTACAGACACTCAAAATGTTCTTTGGCTCTTGTTCTTTATCCGTTATATTTCAAAACATAAGAGAATGCCAGAGAAATACTTGAAAGAATCTAACACCATCACCCATCCGCTATTTTAAGACAAGTTCACTCCTCCATCTATAGATTGGAAAGTCCTCCTGGGAAAAATGACTAACTTTGCATATTTTCCCATCATTGGCTTTGAGCAAGAACCTTGAGATGGTGCCCAAGAAAGCAATTTGAAGTAGACCCAGGGGGATCAGAATAGAAAAAAGATGGCATCGTTTCATGCCTGGATTTGACTTTTCTCATGGGTGCGTGGATCCTGAGTGGCCTGAGAAATTCTAGCACTTCCTATCTTTGACTGCTCAAAGCCCTTTAACTTCAAACCCAGGTTCTTCCTTAAACACAACTAACTTTGGGAGACATTTTCAAGTGTTCAAGTTGTTTTTCCACTTGAACTTCATTTGCACCGGGAAGATTTTCTCAGATACCCAATTTCTCCTCTGTACTTGTCTAATACATCTTACATGTGTGGATGTATCCATTGTGGCCATGCTAGTTGTTGTGGAAATCACAACACTCGATGCATTAAAAAAGAAAAGGGGCCAGCCAGGAGTTCATATTGGTGGAGACTTTGGAATCACCATGTGGCTTCAAGGTCATTCAGGGCATTGATGGAGGCAGAGAGATCATGCAGGATTCTTCCAGAAGTTCTGAAGGCTGAGTTCCAGATGTAGCATGTACCACCTTGTCCAGTTTACTGGACAGAACCAGAGAGAGGCGAGGACGTGTGGCCACTGGGTTGCCAGTTTTCCAACAACTGTTCTACACAAACTGTGCTGACCACACCACAGAGGCAGAATTTCATGATAATTAAGAATGCAACTCCTGAAAATTGACTGCTTGGCTTGACTCCCAATTCTATGTCTTGCTTACTGTCTGTAAAATGCTCGGTCTGTAAAATGGACACAATAATAATGATTGGAAGAACATAGGTAAGTTAATATACTGAAAGGACTTAATAGAACATTGAGAATATTGCAAGAACTCAATGAAGTGTGCTATTTTTATAGCTTCCTAAAGTTAGCATTGCATAAGTGATGTGTACTTCTGTAGTACAATAACCTGGATCCTTACATAAGTGCTAGGTCTGAACTGGGCTTCCCAGTGATTCCTACTCTTCTGTGAGCCACTTTCATCTACTCTAATCATTCTATTTTTTTTCTTTAGTTAACCAGAGTTGGTTACTGTTGCTTGTAATCAAAATTCCTTAGTTTCCAATTTAGAATACTGTTGATTCATCTGCAAAATTGTTAATATGAGCCAGGTAAATGCTGAGTCTTAGCATTGAGATTCTAGCATCTTGGTTCTTTAACTTACTAGTTTTTTTCCCCTAAGTAATTGACACCTGGATATAGAGCTAAAGAGATTGCTATACTTATTATAAATAATTTAGGCATGCAGGATATTACAGCTTAAACTACCCAGATGGCTGCTTTCTTTCTTTCTTTTTTTATATTTCAAGTTTTCTAGAAACTTCATACCCCAGGTTTACAATCACAGAATATATGCATATGCTGTTTGATGTTCTTATTTATTTATTTTTTGTTCTTTTTGAGGTCTTTAATCTCATTTTCTAAGATTAATGTTTTACAATTAATCAAGCTACTATCAATGCAAGTGACTGTTAGAAGTTTCACATGATACTTTAAAGAACTGGACGCAGGAATATGTACAACTATGTACCTGTTCCTGCAACATTCATACATGTTTCTTTCTTTAAATTTTATACCTTTCCAGTGTTCTGCAACATGTTAGTCCAGATGAATTTCATTCAAACACACCAGACAAAGCAAGATCCCTCTTCAGCCCTGGCTTCAGCCCCCTCCCCCCCCCACCCTGCACAGGAAATTACCAGCTACCTTGTGGACACAGTATAGCTGGTAATTTTTCTAGCCTGGTTTAAAAGCTTTTATGTACATTATGTTGCTTGCCTGTGTTGGGGACCATGAGTTTTGTTACCAAGTGGAGTCATACCATTTTTCTCACTTAACAATAGCTATCTGAAACCTTAACATTACCTTAGAGGTCGTGGAGTGTATGCAACATGCACAGCTATTAGCTGTTCCCTTGGTTTCCAATCTAACGCCAACCTATCCTCGGAATCAGTTCTGCTCCTGGACATTCCACCAGAACGTCAGGGAGTCTCTGTTTCCCAAACTCTTGCAAAAAATAGCCATTTCCACTTCTGCTGTGGAGAAGGAGTAGCACCTGGCTGTTGTACTAATTTGAATTTTAGTAGACTAGGAGAGCTTTTCATATATGTATTGCATTCATATCCCTTCTTCTATAAATTTCATGTTCAATTTTCTTTTGGACTATTTGTCTTTATCTTATTGATTTGTGGGAGTTATTTATGTATCTCTGGTACAGCTGCTGCTTGCTACCCATATTTTCTTCTCCAGCTTCCTACCACCTTTGGTTCTTTCTTCTATCTCCTCCTTTCAATGAACTTGTTGTTAGGCTCTTTAGCTCCTTGATTCTCGTGTTGAAATCTATGCCTAGCTTTGTAAACAACTGGTAGGTAGTGTAGCTTTTGGACTTGAAAGTACCTTTTCATGTTCTCTCATCAATAAATCAGAGGTCTGGACCTCATACCCACATTTGTTTTTTTTGGTCCATGGGTCAACGTCCCAAATTTATAATTATGTCTTTATTTCTCCTAGGGTTTGAACTGCCCAGAACAGTGTGGGGTGGATCATATGCCCCATGTCCCAATATTCCCCTAGGCCAGGTACTTAACTGTTTAGTTCAGGTTGTGAGACAGTCGGCTGATATTTATGAGCAAATCACATTTGAATTTCACTGAGTTATTATCATGACATAGTTACTATCACTCCCTAAACTGTCCTAATTCTTCACCTTTGCTTCCAGTTTTCCATAACAGAGTCAATTTAACATTTTTAAGTGAATAAAGAGAAACTAGAAACCTAATCTTACATTAGTGTGTCCTCTTCTCTCCTCTTCACATGCTGATGTGTAGAAAGTTCTATAGATTCCATATACTAAAAACAATGAGTATTGAGTGTTCTGGAAAAGATTGGGAATAGGATGGCTAAGGTGAAGTTTGGAAGGAAATCTGGATAGTGGATGTGTTTCAGAGGTAGGCAGAGAGAATAATTAGAATGGTGTGGATCAGAGCAACACTTCGAATCCAGTTTCAAGTGATACGAGAGCCACTGGAAGACTTTCATTTGAGAAAAAAAAAACACTCTAATATTTGTTTCCAAAAGATTAGCATGGCTGTTGAGGGAAGGAAGGACATGACAGGGGCAAGAGTTTTGAAAAATGTGAGTGGATGAGGTTTGAAGGTGTGTTTAATGGGGAAGAATAGTTAGGATGAAAAGGATGTTTTCATTGTCTATCAATGCATCAATCAGAGAAAAATCAGTGTTTTTCAGTTTTTTTAAATCTTCAGTGGTTTGTTTTCAACCACCAGCTAGAACCTATAATTTTACCATTTGGAGACATGTCCAAAAAAGAGAGGGTGTTTTCAAAAACAAACCCAATAATTATTTTTTAAACATTTCTCTTAGGACTCACTACTCTTATCTTGAAAGAGAGATAATTGATTTTGTCAAGTTAATGGAAGTGAATTCGTGAGAAGAGGAAATTCTGGTTAATACAATCCAGGTCATAAAACAGTTAATGTATCAAGCTTTGCAATTGGAAAATAAATTTCTTTTAGATAAAGTTTATTGAAACAAGAGTTATATTTTATGTGAACTTTTCATTATGTTCTTGGAACTCTTCACTTTGCTATTAGAAGTCTAATAAAATCAATCAGATTTGGCTGTATTTATTTCAGATGCAATTTATCACTATTTATTTTTGTTAGTTTTTTAAATAGTTTAGCCTGGTGGAATGACCATAACAAAACTAAACATACTCACACATGCACACACATACACATCGTTATTTTTGCAATATTTGACACCACGCGAAGTTTTTACTTTGTCTAAGCATTGTTTTCCTGTTATCTTTAAAATGGAGATAATTATAACCTATCTTTCTTAACCATAGAGTCTGAGATGATCGTGTTTCCTGGTAATAAAAGTGATGAGATATAATTATTGTTGATATTATTTTGCAATAGATGAGGTAGGATGCAATATCATGATATAAAAACCCACTTCACAAACTGCCTTTCAAAAACTCGATTTTGACAGGACATTCTCCAAAATCTTTTCTCCAACAACCTGATATGGCTGTTGAAGTTAATGTATTTTGAGTTATTCTGTCACTCAACTAATATTTGTTGAATGAGTGGAATGATGCCACCAGATTGTGTCACAGCAACTTTAGGAAAATCTAATTCACTACGTTTCTTCCCAGGACCTTGGCTCATTATCTCCTACTCCCACTGATGCAGCACCTTCCCCACCGGCTTCTCTTCCACCCATGATTGCCACAAAATGCCCAAAAGGTTCATCACAAACATATCTCATCGTCATTCCTCTGCTCATGAATCTTCCATGGCTCCCTATCCCCTGAATCTTGATAAAAGTCTAGCTCCCTGTGGTGACTTGAAAACCTTTAACTGCTCTAACTAGTCTAAACAGCCAATTGCTGGGATTTGTCCTGTTGTTTTAACCTCTAGTGCAGTTTACATATGCAACTTCTCCTTGCTTGGAATGTTTTCTCCACCCCTTTATCCAGCTGACTCATTCATTATTAACCCAGGTCTGGAATAACCTTCTATATCATGCCTTTCAGACCTCTCACCTTTGAGTAATCAACTTGTCTCTCTACTGAGCTAGCTGTGTACTTTGTGTGTAATTCTGTCACTTTACTTATCACGCTGTGTCATCACTCTGCAGGGGGAACATGATTTAGAACTTCAAGGTTCAGGTGCTGCTCTTATCCCATAACTTAGTCAGATGGTTGGCATCAGCTGCTTAAAAATCCTAGTGAACCAGCTTGCATTGGTTTGAACTTTATTAGTGAATCCTTTCAGTTGCATTTGGACTAATATGTATTTTGTTCCTGCAATTTGACATGTTGAGGGGAGACCTACAAGATCAGTTGTGCACAAAGCAGATGGATCTCTGCTTTCATAGCACTTTCATCTAGAAAGAGAAACCAGCCTTGTATGGTCATTGCTGTAGAGATTTTCCACTCGACGGAAAGCTTCATGAGAGCAGGGGTGTGTCTGTCTCCTAAGCTGCCCTGTCTACAGCTGGAGCACACGTATGCATTCCGTACATATCATTGTACCTGTGCTCAGGCTGATCGGAGCCACCCCAACGCCTACAGATTAGATGAATGCTCTGTAATTATGTCTACTTGAGTTTTAAAGACTGGAATCCATTTCATGCAATAGATCACACCAGAGTTGCTGGCTCTAATTTTAGAAGGCAGAACGTTTCAGGGCCAGCAGCCATCTGTTTCCTTTGAGCAAATCTGCAACAGTAAAGTGTGAATGCAGATTTTTATAGCACTTATTACATTTTTATTATAAATTATTTTTGTTTTATTAATTGAAGGAAATTTAGAAAGTAAAAAAGGATTAAGAAAACAATATACCTAGAGGTAATTTCTATGACCATTTTGATATATTTCTTTCCACCTTTTCGGAGTGTTTGTGTGTCTGTGAGAGACACATACACAAGGTGACCAACAAAACTTGAAACAGGAAAGTATATAATAAATGATTCATTTATAGAACATTATAATACTTTTTTAAAAATTTTATTGTTGTTGTATTACATCATCCCCTTTTTGCTCCCCTCTGTCCCCCTCCCCACCCACCCATTCCCCCCAAAGTCAATCCCACCTGTTGTCCATGTCCATGGTTCCTTTATACTAGGTTCTTGTCTAAGCTGCTCCCCTTCCTTGCCTCTGCCTCCCCCCTCCCCCCAACCCCTTTCCCCCTGACCACTGAAGGCCTATTCATTGTATTCATATACTTGGTTCTGTTTTGCTTGTTGTTAGTTTTGCTCATTATTGTCCCGTAATGGGTGAGATCATATAATATTTGTCCTTCACTGACTGGCTTATTTCACTAAGCATAGGAACATTATAATACTTGATAAAGCAATGTTGTCTTTATTACCAGAGTTTATGGTATATATGATATATGTTGATTGATAAATGTTGAGTGGTACACATTAACAATACTCTTTCCTTAAATATTAGAAAAGTCTATCATTACGTCTCTTTTAATTTCACTATCAGGTGATTTATTACAAAATAAAAACACGGGTACTTCCAAATTCTGTCAGATGTAGAATAAGAATTTGCACAGAATCACAAAAACAACCTCACTATTTTTATACCTCATGGAGCTCCCCCTTCTATTCTTGCTCTCCCACCATAGTCAGGCTGACCCTGTCATGGAAGGTGGCAACAGGATCCACTGGGCTTATGGTGGGGTTGGGTGATAGCCCTCCATGGCATGCAGATTTAGAACCAGAGAGACATGTGACTTCAAATGTTGCGTAGAGGACTTTAGGTGACTGGGTTTATCATATTGATATGAGTGGTAGATTCTGTACCATATTCCTAAAATGTTAAACATTACTCCCTTCACAAATAACATTAATGCCTATCAACCATTATGCTAATTAACATATCATTTGGTATAGATTTTAACAATATTTTAGGTGTCATGGAATCACTCTTAAGGTGATAATTATTGATGTGCATACTTTGGTGCTCAGTAACAAATTTAAATTAAAATTTACCCACAAATATTAAAATGTATCTACAAATATCACATTAAACAGAAGTATTTTCAAAGTAACTTACCTTGCAGCCATTAAAAGCAATTAATATTTTTGCATTCAGCATATCAGTATGTAAATACCTACATTTATTATAAAGCATCCATTTGTAGATTATACCTACGTATCCTCATACAGCTATAAACAGAGATATACCTAAACAATTTACATTTCAAAATTTCTGCTTCAAATGTTTCTTTTGCAAAAATTGTGTTGCACAATATTCACAATGATCTATATTTCTGACATGCTGCTTTTTCCAATTAGCCTTATATCTTGAGCATTGTTACTCTGCTATTAGTATTCTTCAAATGCAAGATTTAAATTTTTTATTGAAATTTTATTGTTGTTCTATTACAGCTGTCCTAATTTTTCTCCTATTGTTCTCCATTGCGCCATCCATCCCCACTCCCACAGGCACCTTGTTGTCCATATCCATGCATCATTCATACATGTTTCTTGACTAGTTCCTTCCCCTTCTTTCCATCTTTACCTCCTCCCCTCTGGTCACTGTCAGTCTGTCCCTTGCTTCCATGCCTGTGGTTCTATTTTGTCCCTTTGTTTGTTTTATTCATTAGACACGTCTTATAGGTGAGATCATATGGTGTTTGTCTTTTGCTGCCTGGTGTATTTCACTTAACATAATACTCTCCAGTTCCATCCATGCTGTTGTGAAAGGTAAAACTCCATCATTGGGTTTATATCCTAAGAACCCTGAAACACCAATTCAAAAGAACCTATGCATCCCAATGTTCATAGCAGCGCTAGTTACACAAGCCAAGCACTGGAAAGAGTCTAAGTGCCCACTTATAAATGAGTGGATAAAAAACTGTGGTGCATTTGCACAATGGAATACTACGCAGCAGAAATGCAAGCTTTTTGAAAGACTGTTGTGTAAAGAGCCTATCTCTTAAAGCAAGAAAATGACTACCATCTATTGCAAGCTTGTTATACGTCAAACAGTGTTGGGAATTTTCAAACATCATCTCATTTTACTCTAAAATTAAATGCAACTCAAAGGACTTATGTAATGTCTTAAGCCCATATTATAGCATAGTTAAAATATTTTTAAATATGGGAGACAATTCTTTCATATTACATGTCCTAAAGAGCTTTGGAAAAAAAATTGATAATTAGGCGGCAAATACCAAATGAGTACTTTATTCTAGGCAGTCTGTTGGGCTATTTTTAAATGTTACCTTATTTAATATTTATTTTCACAATAGCTGAAAGCTTCCTACAACCACTGGCCTATGATCCTTTAATGAGAGAATAGAAGAATCCCCCACACCTCTGAGGTCTGCTGTCCAAGTATTCATCTAGTGCCTAACCATCCCCAAGAACAGGGACCCAACTGCTTACTGAGACAGACAACACCCCTGATGGCTTGCCTCTGACTATTAAAGTCCTTTTTTAAGGTTAGAAAAAGAGGTGACAACAATTTCAAGATTGCTTGGAAACCAGAGTGGTTTTCCTTGCTAACATCCAAACACGTTAGAATTTGGCTTTCAACTTCAGTTGTCCCAACCTGACCAGAGACCATCTCTCCTTAGAGCAATTCTTCCCATGATCAGATGGGACCCACTTCAACACAGAAGCTGGGATGTTGGCTTTGGAATGACACACTTGTTTTGTGTCTGACCTGCTATTAAAGTAGGAGTTAGTAACTCATTCTTGGTATTCCAAAAAGTAAGATAGAATACTTTTCTTACAACATTCTTGAGGGAAAATATATGTGATGTCCCAAAGACAATGTTTAGAAAGGATTAGGTGCTCAATAACTAGTAGTTAACTGCTAGAGTTACTAATGTGAAAAATCTTTGTCACTTATTCATCCCGTAAATATTTATTGAACGCCTGATAAGTTCTAGGTTCTGTAATGGTGTCTAAAAGTCACTTGGTAGGTAAGATACAGAGGAATAAGCTTTAGGAATAAAATGAAGAACCTTCCTGTTCTTCCATGGGGAAAACCATCTATCTGGTGCCCCTGAGGTTGTTGGATTAATTCCCAAGCTAAGTGCCTTTAAAAAACAAGAGAAACTACTATTTTCTGACATCTCTGCAGGCTAGAGGCTGAAGTCAAGGTCAACAGGGCTATGCTCCCCATGAAGATCTAGGAGAGCATCAATCCAGGGCTCTACTAATCTCTGGCAGCTCCTGGCATTCCTTGGTTTGCAACAGTATAATTACATTCTTTTCCTCTGTCTTCCCATGGCCTCTTCCCTGTGTCTTTTCCTCTGTCATCTCCTTTTGAGTCCTTTATCAGGACACCTGTGATTGGATTTAGGGCCCACCCTAATCCAGGATGATTTCACCTTGAAACTCTTGTTTGCATCTGCAAAGACCTTTATTTCAAATAGGGTCACATTCCATGGATCAAAGGGGACAGATCTGTTGGGAACCACTATTGAACTCATGACATCATGGATTCCCAATATCCGCCTTCTGGAAAATGGTATAAAATGCTGCCACTTTCAAGCATTTGTGTACAGAAGAGGGAGCAAAGAAATGGGGGCAGGCTCTCAACATTATCATGAAATCATACACACTTGATACTTTTATTTTATTAAACTGTACCCACTTTCTAGCCCTATTTCTTTAGTAAACTATCTAAGCTAAATGTCAGCACAAGGCCAATAGTCAACAAGTACCGTAAGGAATAGTTGGAAGAGAAACATTTGACTTGCTTCTCTGCCCCTTCACTTGGTGAGAGGGTTTGGGCAAGTGGCTGAACCTCTATTGAGTCCAGAAGCTCGTATTTAAAATAAGAGTAAAGAAGGTGATGCACAGGGTTGTTGTGAAGATTAAATGACAGCATGAATGTACCATAGAGTCTCCTGACAGACACATGACAAAGCTTTGGAATAGGGTGGATGCTTTCATTTTCTGCCTTCACTCCATGCATTTCCAGTGTAGGGTTTTCTCTCACAGGCCACACAGAGAAAACCACATCCATTAAATGTGGATTTAACTTTAATTCTCAGAAGGTGATTTATTTCCTCTATTTCAGTGTTCTTGCGAGGCTGCTAAGTCTGGTATGCATGTCCTACCAAAAGTGAGCTTAACTCTTATTGTCTTTAGAGTTCCCATCCATTTCTTCAAGGCTGTTCTCTTAGCCTGCCTGGATTTTGTTTAATCACTCTTCCTTGTAACAGCTTTGAAAGGCCTGAATTTGGGCTCGTTTTATCTCTTGGGTTCCCCCTGCATACCTGCGGTGTAGGGGGGTTCAGGGTAAGTTCAATGCTGCCTCTAATTTCAGGTGGCTGAAAGGTATCCATTCCCCATGTCTATGTCCTATTTTCTCCAGGTTGGAAATTCTTCCCTGCTGTGCTTTTCAAATAATGTGTCTTAAGTCCCAGACAACTGTCCTCATTCACTTTGCCAGGCAGCATGCCCTCTGTGTTTTCAGTCACCTGTTGCCAACTTCAGAGTTATCATCAGACTGGGTGGGCACCAGGCGCAGCCCTGCCCCTCCTGTGCTCTGTGCCCTGCAGGGCTGCTGGAAGTGGACTCTCTCTGTGGGCAGCCTCAGGCTTGGGGTTGTATATGGGCATTTGTTGAGGAGAGGAGAGGGCAGCCAGGTAAGGCAGTGAAAGCGTCTGGAGAGTAAAGTTGGTGGTCTTACTGTCCTGGCTTCTCCAGGAATGGGTTACCCTCTACCAAAGGTCCAGCAATAAAAACATTAAAGTGTAGCTGACAGTCAATGTTATATTAGTTTTATGGGTACAACATAGTGATTCAATATTTCTGTTCCTTATTAGGTGACCACCATGATAAGTCTAGTAACCATCTGTCACCACACAGTTATTACAATATTATGGACTATGTTTCCCTGTGTTGTACATTATATCCATCTGGCTTATTTATTTTATAAATGTATGTTTGTACTTTTACTCTTCATCACCCTTTTTTACCCATCTTCCTCCATTCCTCTAGCAACCATCAATATTTTTCTGTATCTGAGCTTGTTTCTGTTTCATTGGTTCATTTGTTTTATTTTTTAAATTCCCCATATAAATGAAATCATATGATTTTGTCTTTCTCTGTCTCACTTATTTCACTTAGCATAATACCCTCTAGGTTCATCCACCTTGTTGCAGATGGTAAGAGTTCATTGCTTTTTATGGCTGAGTAATATTCCATTGCATGTAGGCACCACATCGTCTTTATCCATTTGTCTATTAGTAGACACCTAGGTTGCTTCCATTTCTTGGCTTTGTTAAATAATGCTGCAATAAACATAGGGTGTATATTTATACATGTATATGTATATGTATGTGTGTGTGTGTGTGTGTGTGAGTTATTGTTGTTGTTTGCTTTGGATACATACCCAGAAGTGAGATTGCTGGGTCTCATGGTGGCTCTAGCTTTCATTTACGGAGGACTTTTCACCACTGTTTCCACAGTGGCTACACCAGTTACTTGCGAGGCTGTCCTCTCCATGTGATCATCTCTTTGGAAGCGAGTGTTGCACACCCTCCTTGTCCCTTTGGTCCACAGGTGACAATGGCTCTCCACTGCTACCAACACCTGAAACGGAGCCATCTTTTGTCAATCCCCTTAAACTTAGAGCACATTATTGTAATGAGTCTGTCTCTTAATTTCTCCTCAAACTTCCCAGCTGGAGTACGTCATCTGCTTGCTATTAGGACTCTGGCAAGACATGGCAATGGCTATCACAGGTGGCACCAGAAAAGAGACCCTCAAAATAAGACTCTGGGGTTAAGATGCTCAAGTATTTAGAAGTGCACAAATGGCCTTTTCTCAGTGGAAAATGGATTAGGTGGAGCCTGTGTCCTGCAAAGACGTTGTGATCACAAAGTTATCACCAGCAAGGCCTGAGTGAAGTGCAAGTGAGAGCAACATATAGGCTGAGCCAAGAAAATGGGACCCACAGGGACAGGGACCCAAAGCTGTCCCCTTCTCCCCACAGATGCACTGTACTCTGGACTTTTCACTCAAATGATCACATTTCAGCACTTTATGGCTTTCGTTGCTGTAAACTGAGGTTTCTTCTCTTTGCACCTCTACCCCATATGCACACCGTTAACTGATATAAAAACCTTCCAACAAGAAACAGAGGACTGGAAGGAGGAAAGGAAGAAAGGAGAACATAAAAAGGGGGCAAGAGATGAAAAGCATTGGTCAAAGGCAAAACTTAAGCCTAGACTCATCACCCCAATCTGTCGTTCTTTCCCACCCACCACACCTGCCCCTTCCCGTGAGAGTAGATTGTCTGGTAGACACCACCATTTCATTCTGGACTTAAAACTTTCTATGGGTTCTTACACCTTCAAGCAAATACTTGTAGAGCAGGGATGAGAATCCAAACTTGTCCTTTCCATTTGCAACTTTCAAAAGACGGCTGGGTTCATGTAATGTCTCCATGAGCTCCCTGGCAGAGCACATCAAACATTTAACCTTGGAGTATTTCTGGCCCACTCCGTAAATACCCTTGCCACCTCGGAAGAAGTACCTCCAGTGTTTAAGATCCTTTGATGAAATCCCCTTTAATTGAATCCTTTGAAAATGAGCAATTATTAACCTTTCATGAGAAATATTCTGGGCAGTGTCCCATAATGGGAATTGACAAGATCTGAGAAGAGTCTAAAATCAGGTCTCGGAAACCATCACTGCTCGTAATTAGTAGAGATGTAATCATTAACAAGTTCCACTTTCCCTGCTTAGGAAAGGAGTGTGTGTTGGGTTCTCTCAGGAAATTGTGTCTTTGAGTCAGGCAAAGAAACATGGAGCCAGCCAGGGACAGCTGGGGGCAGGGACGATGCAGAAGCCACCCCTCAGTGGTTAGAAGGCGCTTTCTCAAATCTCAGGACTGCCTGTGATCTTGCACCAGCCCAGAAAACTTTGGAGTCTCAGTTTTATCATCTGAAAAATGGGAAAATTTTGAGAACACCCCAAGGATTGCTTTTACTTTGAACAATGATTTATGGATGTGAGCTGTCACCTTCATTAGCATCATTACTGTCAACCTGATAATCACATGTGGTAACACAGCTCCTGTTTTTGCTTTACTCTTTTGTTCAGTTACCTGGTTTTGATGTTGCTTCTATGATATATTCTAACTCCAATTACCTTAGCAATAGTAATTTAGTAAAAAAAGGAATTCACTATGATTTTCTCTTCACCTACTCATTTCCCCCTTTTTAAATTCTTTATTTTCTTCTCTGCCATCTTTTATACTGGGATGACCAAAATAATTTCTCTACATTTTCAAATTATGACACATTTTTGCTTAGTTTTGACCACAATGATCCTGTGTAACACACCACCATGAATACAGAGGCGTCCTTGACAATGATAAGTAATTGTCTTGATCACATGTTGATGGGAATCTGGCCAATCTGGTCTAGGCTTAGCTCAGCAGGGCGCCGAGACATGAGTCTTGTTCAATCTGCTCCATCTCTCCTTCCTAAACCAGCAGATACCCAGGATGTGTTCATCTCACAGTGAAAAGCAGGTGTGCATGTATGAACATGTTATGCCATTGAGCAAATAGTATTTGTTACTGTCTCACTGATTACATCAAGTCATGTGGGCAAGGCTCGGGTCAAGAAACAGGCCTAAGTGCCTGTCAGTGGATGATTGGGTCAAAAAACTGTGGTACATTTACACAATGGAATTCTATATAACAGAAAGAAAGAAGGAACTTGTACCTTTTGCAACAACATGGATGGAACTGGAGAGTATTATGCTTAGTGAAATAAGCCAGTCAGCGAAGGACAAATATCATATGATCTCACCCATTACAGGACAATAATGAACAAAACTAACAACAAGCAAAACAGAGCCAAATATATGAATACAGTGAATAGGCCTTCAGTGGTAAGGGGGAAAGAGGTTTGTGGGAGGGGGGAGGCAGAGGCAAGGAAGGGGAGCAGCTTAGACAAGAACCTAGTATAAAGGAACCATGGACATGGACAACAGGTGGGATTGACTTTGGGGGAATTGGTGGGTGGGGAGGGGGACAGAGGGGAGCAAAAAGGCGATGGATGTAATACAACAACAATAAAAAAAAAAGAAAAAAAAAAAAAAAGAAAGAAACAGGTAAGGGACAACAACCCATCAGGGTGCTAAAGCCAATCACACAGCAAACCCAATGTCTCTGGGGTAACAAGGAACTAGCGATTGCTGAACAGCAGTCTTTTGTTGTCACAAAGGATATCATTCAAAAACCTTTGCCGAATGGATACTAGTAGATTTCATTTGCATTTTTATGCCTTCTAATAATAAACCTTTTAACATAATCTTTGTTAACATTTATAGCATTTCTTCTTTGGTGAATTGCTCTTTCCTGTTCTTCTGTGGGGGTATTTCTTAGTGACTTGTTAGAAGACTTTATAAGCTAAGGCTATTCATTCTTTTCATGAGTCAAAGAAAATTATTACAGGTTATCTCCTGCTTTTTAATTTTGTATGCAATGCTTTAAAATGAAAAAAAAAATATATCGCTGGGCTCAAATCTACGACTTTTTAGTTTACAATTTCTGCCTTAGATATCATACTTAGAAAATCCTTCCTTACCACAAAATCATACACCTAAGTTTTTTTTTTGGTTCTATTTTGTTCTCATGATTTTTCGTGATTAAAAAAAAACAAAAACAAAACATTACTTTTTTTTCCCTCTGGTACAAATTTGAGAAAGGGATTATTTTATATTTCCAAATGAATAATCATGGTTTATGTTTAAGATTTGCCTTAAGGAGAAATTCACCCAAAGCATGAGTGGGCTGAGTTGAGGATGGTGTTAGTGGTGGTTAAGGGCTAACAGGTCACCCAGAGGAGCCAGGGGACCACCCACATAAGGCAGGCCTGGTACGGACATGTGTGCCTGGGTCCTGGGCTTAGTATGGATCCATGATGCAAGAGGTCAAGGGCTGAGTCTTCACCGTGTTTCTGTTAGTCCAAGGACTCACTAATTTGGGGAGGGGAAATACTCCATTTGCTGCCCCAAGAGAGGAGGTCCACCCCAGGGCTTGTCATCCTGAGTGCCTGAGAGCAGGAGGCCCACATCTAAATGTTGAAGGAAATTCTTGGGGGAAAAGGGAAGTTCCGATTATTTCCAGGGAGGTAGATTGAATTCGATCAATGTGCAATATCCAGGCTGAGCTTCTGAGGAGATATTTCCATTTGGTTGAGCCTTTCCCAAAGAGGTCAGTGAGTCTGTTCATCAAGCTGCAATTGCTGACTGGCAGCTAGGGCTGCAGGAGACCCCAAACAGCACTTCCACGCCCAGGCATTCAGCCTGGTTGGTGAGAGAGCTGTGCATGCAAGTCACACTGGGAGTTGTGCTGAAATGGATGCCTGATCAAAGTGCCACGGGAATAAACAATAGAGAGAATGAGATTGGTCTGGAGCAGGTCATCAAGGTCATCTTTCCAGAGGCAGGACTAGAGTCACTCTCAGGATACAATGATACATCAGGCAGGATTAGCTGTGGGGCCCATGCAAACGTGACAAGATGAGCCCCTTGTTCAAAATTTAGGGGGAAAAATGGCATTAGAGATACTAAAACTAAAATGTGTTATTTTTTTCCTGTGATTTTGCTCTCAACTTGTCATGGTGTTTTTATTGGCCATTTAGTGTCATTCTTAGTAAATAAAAACAAAAAGTTTAAATCATTAGCATGAATTTTCCCATGAATCTTCATATTGTGCAATGCCAGTTGTAAAGAGCATTTATCTTATATTTAGAATTGCTGAAATTGCTCAATTTACATTTTTATAATTTAAATATTTTATTGTTTATGCTATTATTGTTGTCTGCGTTTTCCTCCTTTGCCCTCCTCCACCCACACACCACCAACTCCTACAGTCAATTTGCATTTTATAAAGTTCTATGTATGTGTGTATGTCATTCCTAGCACAACAGTGGAAATGATGCATGAAATGAGCTATCACTTCTTTAACATTTTTATATGTGGACATTCAAGCAACACTCTACCTTCCACTTTCTGGTGAGTACAGAAGGGCTGTCCTATCTTTTCTTTTCCTTCCATGGCATCATTTTCTGTGTAAATGGCTGGCTAACATGAGGAAGTAATGGGAGCAAAAAAGGATATGATTTGGTTCCTTGGTCTTTTGTGTTTCTTTCCATGGCCTTGCCAGGTTTCTGTGCTTGAAGCAAGGTCTGGTTCAAACAGAAAGCATGATTCTGAGCTGTCAGCATCCCTATGTAATCAAAGATGTGACACGTTTACCTTTTATTGACTATGAGTCTCATTAAACTCCCATGCAACAGGAACCCATGGACATTATGTGCTCACAGACATTGCAATGCTCTAGGTGAATGGGGTGGAGAGCAATGGTGGACAGACATACTGCTCTCACGTCCTCTGCTCACTGGCATGCCCACTGGCCCACTGGACCTCACCTACAAAACAGAACTTCAAAGAAAAAAACATTGAGAATTCCAAGAAGGTGATAGCAGAGCGCTAAACCAGGCAAGGTGCTTTCCTGAGAACCACAGGTCATGCTTTCATAAAACTGGTTTTGACAACAGCTATCTTTTTTATTTTTTATTTTGATAGTCACTTAAGAGTTGGCATTGTGATGAGTACTCTGTGTAAATCACCAAGCTTAATTTGTACAGTAATCTCCATTACATGGACAAGAGAACTGAGGTTTGGAAGAAGGAATATCTTGATTGAGAGCCCACAGGCTGCAACTGGAGCAGGACCCAAACGCCTACTCTCTGACCATGAGGCCTATGCCCAGACTGCTGCTCTGTCCTCATGGGAATATACCAGGCACTGAGGGCTTTCCAGATGGAGCAAAGGGAAGGTGGGCTTCATATGTGATCTGCATGAACCTATCATAGAGAGATGGATGCATTTTTCATCTAATCAGTATCTTGTAGAATATTTAAATTAGAACAGTATTTCAGCAATTTATTGGGATAGAGGAGAACTATTTTCTTCTTCTTAGTATACTTCCCTTTGGAAATCATTTTATTCCCACTCAGAGAGAATCCCATTAATTCCATGAGGTTCACATGCAGCAAAGCTTGGCATGTAAGGTGGCTGATAATGAAAGGAAAGTGGCCATGCCAAGGTCTTAGGGCCATGTCAAAGTCTTAAGTGTGGTACAAACAGCAGGCATCTTTAAAATTTTTTTATTACTGTCTTAAGAACAAGTCAGACCAATCAAAGCCTCCTTTGAAACTTTAGCTAAAATTCATCTCTCTGGGATCTTAAGCTGTAATAGTCAAGGAAGCCTGAAGCTTCTGAGAGCAGGGGGCCATCTTGCCCTTATATGGAGAGAGTTTTAATAGGATTTAGGGCAAATAGAGAGAAATGGGGCTGAAAATGAAGATAAACAGAGGGATAAAGATAGAAATAGGAATAGAGGGGGTGGAGAGAGAGAGGGGGAGAGCGTGAGCTGGATCACATTATTTGAACTCCTTTATCTAGCCATACTTGAAGCTAATCCCATTGGATTTCCAGATATATTATTCTTCTCTGTTAATTTATTTTGTCACCTATACCTTACAAAAAAGTGATTAATATTAGTGTCTATTCATGCAAAGTTAAATAAAGAGCTGTGGTTATTTGTCCATTCATTTATTAATAAGTCAGCATATTTTTGCTTGTCAACTATGTCCCTGGCACGTGCTGGGTGCTATACATACACAGTTCTTAGAACAGCCTGAGATGCTAACATTCTACAGTTGGATAGTGAAACATCCCAGTTTCAATGGATAGAACTGGCTTACACCTGTTGTCCTGCAATAATTATTAATAACACCCCTTTTCCTCTCACAACATTTTTGGTCCGGAAGACAAATCATATGGTCTTATCCTATGGTGGAAGCTTAGGAAAAAGACCATGTGAGAATGTAGGTTTCACACAGGCAGTTTTTAGCTGTTCTGTTTTTTGATTTATTCCGCAGCAATGTCTGGTGGAGAGCAAACTTGATAAACATGTGTTTATGAATGAGTACAATGAGCCTGGGGGAGTCTGAGCAGAGAAGGTTGCACTAGGCTGGAGGTGTGAAGGCTGGTGGAGGGTTTTCATGGGAGAATAGATAAAGGGAATAGCCTTTGCAAAAATTAAAGGGGGTGAGGAAGCCCATCTGTTTGCAAGGCTAGACACAACCTGAGAATGCAGACCCACTCACTGAATGAGTGGGAAACCGAGAAGATGCAACTGTGGAACACAGACCCCAGAACCTAGAGATTTGGTTTGTCTTAGGAAAAGCATCAACTTTAATCTAAGTGAAATGGCAACCTATGCAGGGGGGTGGGGTTAAGCAAGTGAGTGCCTCGCATA
This sequence comes from Noctilio leporinus, assembly GCA_004026585.1. Taxonomy (NCBI): domain Eukaryota; kingdom Metazoa; phylum Chordata; class Mammalia; order Chiroptera; family Noctilionidae; genus Noctilio; species Noctilio leporinus. The sequence continues at coordinate 196,982 of PVIW01000863.1, read as the reverse complement.
TTAAGGAAAATCATTTTTGGTGAGGTAATAAGAGAGCTCAGAGTAGGAAAACAAGTTGGGAAGATTTGCCAGATGGCTATGTGAGACTCAAAGATGACAACACTCAAGACAAGGCAGAATTCATTTGATTTCATGAAATTCAATACATTCAGCTGAAGTAAAAACACATTTAGAAATTGTCCTTAAAATTTTCCCCAATATTAAATCTACTATTTGTTTTACAAACTGTTGATGATTATGAATGGTGTCCTTTTAAAATATCTTTATTTAAAATGTCAAAGTAAAATGATGCCAGTCCTGTGTTACCAGGACTTTGTAGCTATACCTCCTACAATTTTGGGGAAATTTTTACACATCTGCGAAATTCCTAACTTTATTTCTCCTGGTCTAAGAAAAAGTGGCTACATCCCTGAATGCAGAAATTGACAGTAAGTTTGAAAATAGGGAGATAGTTTTAAGCAGTATTTAAGAATATCTCTGTGAAATAAAGTAAATGGTTAATGGTTGATTCTGTATCGAGGTAGGGCACTTCTGCTTCAATTATCTGGATGCTTCAAATGTAGGTGTGAGTTCATACTCCTAGTCCATTCAATGCAAATAATCCCCTTGGCTATTCATTTCTGTTTTCATATATAGCTATTTCCTGCATTGAAACTATCATATTTTTTTATCTGGTTGAATATAAATATTTCCATCTCTTGGATGAAAAGCAAAAAAGTGTTATGCGAAACCACACTTTATACATATCATCAGCAAATATAGATTTCAGGAACCACATTCTTTTTTTATCTAATCACGTGCTGTTTGATCTGTATGATTTATGTAAACAGTTGGGGAAGCAGAGTTTGGTTTACATTTTTGAATAATTCCTGCACTCTTCAGAGGAAGCATCTTTCAAAGATACATGGCCCAGGGGCCAATATTCATCTTTCAGGTTCTAGGTTTAGTCAGCAGAGAGCGAGAGAGTGACAGGTCGCTGCCATAAATCATTGGCTCTTATGAGCTCTTCATTGGGATCGGAAAGCTTTTTCACTGCAAATGGGCCCATCGCTATTCCTGGCAACCTGCTGCCCCCTAGGTATCTCCCCTACCTTCCTTTGGTACGACGAAAGGGAACCATACTCGCTAAGCCAGCACTACGAATAACTAGCAGACCCATTTTGACATGAAGGAATCCTCAATCTGAGAATCTCCCCATCCTGTTAATCACTTTTAGGGATGGGAGGCAGAGGTCAAGTGATTTTTTTTTGTGTGTTCCCTAATAAGTGGAGAGCTAGCATATGGAATTTAAACTCATTATCTTGAAGAAGGATCCTGAAAAATGTGTAAGACAGTTTTTCCGAGAATGTTAAAGGGAAAAATGTAGAAGGACATTCTTTCTTGTAAGTCAGATGGAGCAGGACAACAATGGTGCAGCTGTAGTGAGCAAAACAGTGGGAAAGTAAGGTCATTTTATGTCTGGGGTTCACACATGAGGGAGGGGACAAAAAAGAAGGGCCACGGCCAGAGACTATGAACATGTCTGGGGAGGCAAACACTCGGAGAGACCAAGCAGAGAACATGAAATAAGATTCAAGCCAGAAGGCAGAATGTGCTCACTGTGGAATGTGGCAACAGTCCCCAGGAGGCGGCCAACCCAGCAGCCACCAGAGTGAGCCAAGATGAAGTAATGGGGCAGGCTCACGGATGACCAACCATGGAGATCAAGCAAAATCTGTCTTAAAAAGTCCAGAAAAGAGGACACTCTTTCATTGTTAAAAGAAGTCAAAGATAGGATACGTAGGTCCTATGGTGGGGGAAGAGAAGACCCAGAAGGGATTCTAGTGGGAGGCAAATTGGAAGTACAAGACCAGTTTCCAAGATGAGAGTCTAGACACACTCCAGGCTTCTAATAGCCCCATAGGTGGCCTACCCTGTAGAGTGGCTATAAAATGGCTCTTGTGTTTGCCCATTGCTGCCTCAGGGCACCTCTACAGGTAACTCCTGTCTGTTCTTCATACCCAGTCACTCCCCTATGATGTCATTGATTAGGATCTGCCACTTTGCTGTCAGTTTTGTGTCTCTTCCTATGTGTTTTGATTTGATTCTTGTCTCCCAGACTCACCCTGCCTCTTTCTCACCACCACTCTCTACCACTGGACCCGAAGCTCCACAAAGCCAGGGATCACTTCTGCGTTTTCCACTGTTGTCTCATCTATTGTCTGTACAGTATCCTGCAGAGTGCCTGGTGTATGGTAATATTCTAGTAATATTTGTTGAGTGGAAGAATGGGTAAATAATTATACATTTTGACATTATTCTATATACTAGTTGTGAAATCCCTGCTGGAAGAAAAGAGGACATCACCTCTGCTGCCACTTTGCTTGGCACCACAGTGACACTTATCCTTTATGTCAGAAATCTGGGATGACAGTTGAGATACAGAGCCAGGAGAACAGTGAACATGACAGGAATCCCATTACTAAGTCAGAGATGGAAGGAACAAAAGAGAAATCCAGACCCTAAAAGGAAGTCCAGAACAGCAGGTGGTCTAGAAGCAGGCCCCTGGGTGCCACCTTTGGATCAGAATGCCCTAAATTTCTCTGGGTTTAAGCAAGGCCCAGCGACAACATGGGGTGGGTGTCTTTGATGAGTATTAGCTGGCTAACTCTAAGAAAGGAGCAAGTAGGATCCACAAGGCCTACAACGGACTTGGTGCTCGAGTGGCTGCACTTCTCCGGCAATGGGGATGGGGTATAAATCAAAGAGAAGCATTGCTATGCTCTCACTGTGCAGCCACCCACCCTGTGCCCCTGCAGCTCTGTGGGTGGGGCACTGTTCAGACTATAACAGCACTCTCTATTGGGCAGCACCTTATTGTTTACAAATCCCATCTCAATAATTCATTACATTGTCTGGTCTTCCCAAATGACCTTCATGTTAGGCAATCTTCATAACTTTCAAATAAGAAAAAAGAGCAGAGAGACTAAGGGTCTTCCCAGGGATCCCAGCTACTAAGTAGCATAGAAGAATGCCAACTCATGTTCTGTGACCAACCTTCGGAAGATCCTGTTCCTCCTCTCTACCTCTTCACTACTGACATGTTATAGAAATAGACATGGGGACCCAGGTCTGCATCAAGCACTACACTGCCTGTGTGGGGGGTTCAAGGAGTGAGGTTTGCATCCTCTATGCAGTGTTCTGGTCATGAAGACAATGCTGGAGACTCAGATGAGACACAATCCTGGAGTGAAAGTACAGCCAGCCCCTGCTTGCAGATGTGAGCAGACCAGCATTCACGAGAATGAGGCCAGGGCTTCCTCTCTCCTGCTTTTCCTTCTTTCCCTTCCATTCTCTTCTTCCTCTGCTCATTCCTCCTTTCTGTCTATCCTTCCCTTTCACCTTATCCTGGCATTTTCCCTCTACAGACACATTTTGAACTATTGACATGTATCCTGTTCAATTCTTTTCAGCATGTATTTCTGGAGAAACTACCATCTTAAAACTTTTTCGAGTATCTCTCATTTTTATTTCCTCATTTAATTGGAGCTATATTTCCAAGCAGTGGTGCCTTTGATTTATAGACAGAGACACACTCAGAGGATTGCTCAAGTTGCCCACATCAACCCAACTAACTCAATGGTTTGCAGGATTCTAAGCAAGCCAAGTTCCACCTCCTCTTCATCCCACTGTTGCTAGTGAGAAAAGACTGTAAGTGATTTGACAGCAAAAGCTCAGGCAACAAAAACAAAAGTAAACAAGTGGGACAACATCAAAGTAAAAAACTTCTGCACAGACGAAAAATCAGCAAAATTGAAAGGCAACCTATGTCATAGGAGAAAATATTTGCATACCACATACCATATGCTGAGTTAATATCTGAAATACATATATACAAATTCATATAACTCAATAACAAAAATACAAGCAATCCAACTAATAGATGAGCAGAGGAACTGAATGGACACAATTACAAAGAAGACACAAAAATGGCCAATAGGAATATGAAAAAATGTTCAACATCTCTAATCATCAGGGAAATACAAATCAAACCCACAATGAGATATTACCTCATATCCATCAGAATGGCTATCATCAAAATACAAGAGATAACAAGTGTTGGCTACGATGTGGAGAAAAAGGAACCCTTGTGCACTGCTGATGAGAATGTAAATTGCTGCAGCCACTATGGACACAGTGGAGAGTCCTCAAAAATTAAAAATAGATCTACCATATGATCCAGTAATTCTACTTCTGGGTATTTATCCAAAGGAAATGACAGCAAGATATGTAATAGGTATCTACACTATCATGTTAATTGCAGCATTATTCACAGTAGTCAATATCTAGAAATAACCAAGTGTCCATCAATTGATGAATGGATAAAGGTCAATTATATATATACACACACATATATACATGTGAATATTAAGCTACAAGGAAGAAGAATATCCTGCCATTTGTAACACCATGGATGGGCCCAGTGGACATTATGCCACATGAAATAAGTCAGGCTGGGAAAGACAAATACTTTATCATAATAACAGAGAGTAGAAAAGTGGTTGCTAGGGGTGGGGATTGGGAGAACTAGGGAGAGGCGGATAAAAGGGTACAGACTTTCAGCTATAAGAATAAGTTCTGGGGATTTAATGTAAAACGTGGTGACTATAGCTGATATCATTGTATTTTTGAAAAGACTAAGACTGTGAGTCACAGAGCTACATGATATGCCACATGCTTAGCATCACCCCTGAGGTTCCTTTCTTTTAGGAAATGCAGGAACCCTTAGGAAAATCTGGGGTTGTCTCAACTGCTATTCCCCTTTGCTCTAAGTCAGCTGGATGAGTTCTGAGTAGTTAATGTGTACTCACTCAGAGAATAGCGGCAGCCACATGGACGTCCTGAGGGAATAACTCACTGCACCTTCCTGACTCAATGGAGATGAATGGCCTAGCTGATGACTCACCATCAACACTGGTCTCAGAGCCCCCTAGGGAAAGCCAGGTGCTGTGCCACTTCCTTGCAGAGGGAAAAGCTGGGTGACCAGCAGTGTCCGACATTCAGCAATTTCCCTTTGCAGCGAGCAAAGCTGCATTGAACTCCATGGAAACTGACGGGAAACATTATAAGAAAGATTGGGTATTTCCCATAAAATAGAGACACATCTTTTGCTATGAACATGACTACACTAAAAGCCTCTCTCTTTCTCATTGTGCTGGAAATTTATTAAATAAAATCTATTGCAGTAAACAGAACATAATCCACCATACCCCATTTCTTAAAAACCATGTGTTATTTTTCCTCCTTTGGAGTGTTTCTAATACTTCTTCAGTATTTAAAGTGATGCATAATCATCTGTGAAATCAACTACAGAATTTTGGAGCATCATAAAGAAAAAAATCCTGGGGCTATTTATCACTTCAAGTATCCATATTATACAATTTATTTCAGGGTGTACCTTTTCAATTTTTAATTTTTGCTCTCACAATGTACAATAGCCTTAAGCATAATTTTGGCTTAGATATTATACTTTATCATGAAAAATTATTTTAATTTTAGTATGATTTAACACCAGGATGATCTTACTGAACACATATTAAGCCAGTTGTATTTTATTCTTTAGGATTATGGTTTGGCCCTTTATTTTTCTCAGGAATACATTTTTAAGCATGTAGCTTTATAAAATAGTAGAAAGTCTAATATGCTAGGAATAGGTCCTTTGACTTAATTTTTAAAAATATGTGGAAAAGAATAGAGAGGACCATAGGATTGGACGTGTCTCTCAAAGTTGAGATCTAGAAGCAACCTTAAACTTACTTAGTATGAAGCTCTTGTTTTGTTGATAAAATCACAGGCTCAGATTGCTTAAATATGACCTTTGGGTCACACAGCTTGTCAATCGCTAAATGACTCATCCAAGACCTCAATCATTCCAGAAAACATACAACATCCAGTCATGCCTTTCTGATAAATGATGCACCCTTAGAACTGTGGTTACTTTCTGCACCTATTCAGAAGTTCACCAGTCAGTTCATTTACCTGGTAGCTAATCCTCAGTGTTGGGGTTTATTCTTAAGATGATCTGATTCTCATGTAAACCACCTAGTGGTTCAAGTTCTAGCACCCAGAGAAACATGGAAAGTTTTATCTGTGTATCCAGTGATGCTGTGCTCATATTTAAAAAGCGATCCTATGTCCCATGTGTTCAGGTGAACTATTTCTTCACCACTTTCATGATAATTTTTAGCAGAAATCAACTCAAATGGTGGCTTCTGACACCATTCCAAACTCCACCCACCAAAAGTCACCAAAAATCACTTTCTTAAGGAAGAGTGTAGGTAAGAACAATATGCAATGGCTTCAATCCTGCCGTTCCTCTGACCTGCCTCACTCAGAACAGATAAACTCTAGTCTTCTCTCATCCAGGCCACAGACTTAGAAACAAATTAAAAAATAGAAAGTTTTATGTTCCTGCAGGTAGAAGACAGAATATCCTCAGTGCTGCCTATTACTGGAGATGCAGGAGTATTTTACCACTCTCCCCTCCTACATTATTGGATAGGTAGAGGCAATAGAAAAGAAATGCCTATGGCAATAACGAAAAAGACAACTTGGAGGAGACAATGTTTGGATGAACTGATGGATGGGTAGAAACATGGATGGCTGGATGGGTAGTTGAACGGATGGATGCATGGGTGAGTGGATGGATGGATGGTTGAATTAGCGGACAGGTTGATGAATGGATGAAAGGGTGAATAAGTGGATGGGTTGCTGAATATACAGGAGGTTAAATGGGTGAATGGATGGATGAACATAAGGATGCATGTATAGATAGATTAATGAACGAAGAATTGGAAAACCTCACATTGGGTTAAGAGCTATTTTTTCCCTGTGTTTTTCCTGAGCACTTATACAGAAATATTTGGCATGTATGGAAAATATTTGCCTGAAACTCTTTTATTATGTGCACGTAATCAAGCTTTGCAATCTCTCGACAGCCTGAGCTTCTGACAGCACCAGATTTATTCAGGGTAAATTTGCATCTCCCCCCTTTGTCATTTTGATATTTCCTTATCATTCTTTGTGTACCTTTGCTGTGGGTAAATTGATGCCAAGCCCACTACAGTACATAAAATCTAAAGTGTCTTTATAATCTATCATGTGTAACTGGGCACAGCCCACTGAAAAAAACTACTAAGCAGCCTACATTATGTCAATATTAAGGACCACATTATTTCCCAGGTTTTTGTTTTAGATAGCCAAAAAGCCCATTAGATTAAAAATAACAGCCCTTACATAAATAAATAAAATGAGGAACAAGAGATAGGTAACCTGGTGTTAAGTCCTGAATTGCACTGAAATGGAACCTGGGCATTTGCGGCATTATTGTCAGACGCTAGGTGTAAAGTATGTCTCAGTAAGAAGTGGATTCAGATGCACATGTGGCCAATCTCCTCTGTGGACCAGGTGCCTTTCATAATCAGTATCTGCTCTCTTATTTTTTTTCTTGGAAATCATATTTTTCCTCCCTACCGAATTGCAGTAATGATTATTTCTCCCATAATTCTCCTTAGACCCACCTTAGGCTCTGTTCCCAGCCATTCTTAGCCCTTTAGGTGGTATTTGCAATAGTGCTCATTCTGCACAAATTCTGTCCCCTGACTGGGAATCGAACCAGGAGGCCCTTTGGTTCGCAGACCAGCACTCATTCCACTGAGCCACACCAGCCAGGGCAGGAAAGCTTTTAAAAAGAAAGTGTTTTCGGATATTGTGACGGAAACACCTCTTGTAGTCACCCAAGATGTAAATGTCTGTTGGAGCTGGAGATTCAGTCTGCAGGCAAGCAGAACCTCTCAAATTCCCTGCGGGGCAGACCAGTTGTGTTTTGTTCCTCTATATTTGTTTTTTTTTTTTTTTTTTTTTTTTAAATTTTATTGTTGTTGTATTACATCCATCCCCTTTTTGCTCCCCTCTGTCCCCCCACCCACCCACCCATTCCCCCCAAAGTCAATCCCACCTGTTGTCCATGTCCATGGTTCCTTTATACTAGGTTCTTGTCTAAGCTGCTCCCCATCTTTGCCTCTACCTCTCCCTCCCCCCT